>RJVU01047928.1:2577160-2606209 GCA_003731715.1 Anabarilius grahami | reverse complement strand
TTATTTTAACGTTCCCCTAATGTTATTTTAACGTTCTCTTAACGTTATTGTAACGTTATTCTAACATTATTTTAACCTTATTTTAACGTTTCCCTAATGTTATTCTAACATTATTTTAACGTAATTTTAACGTTCCCCTAATGTTATTCTAACAGTATTTTAACGTAATTTTAACGTTCCCCTGTTATTCTAACAGTATTTTAACGTTATTTTAACGTTCCCCTAATGTTATTCTAACATTATTTTAACATTATTTTAATGTTCCCCTAATGTTATTTTAACGTTCCCTTAACGTTATTATAAGGTTATTCTAAAATTATTCTAACATTATTTTAACGTTCCCCTAATGTTATTTTAACGTTATTCTAATATTATTTTAACGTTCCCCTAATGTTATTTTAACGTTCCCCTAATGTAATTCTAACATTATTTTAACATTCCCCTAATGTTATTTTAACGTTATTCTAAGGTTATTTAACATTATTTTACCATTCCCCTAACATTATTCTAACATTAATTTAACATTATTTTAACGTTCCCCTAATGTTATTTTAACGTTCTCTTAACGTTATTCTAATGTTATTCTAACATTATTTTAACGTTCCCCTAATGTTATTTTAACATTATTCTAACATTATTTTAATGTTCCCCTTATGTTATTCTAACAGTATTTTAACGTTATTTTAACATTCCCCTAAAGTTATTTTAACGTTCTCTTAACATTATTCTAATGTTATTCTAACATTATTTTAACCTTCCCCTAATGTTATTCTAACATTATTTTAACCTTCCCCTAATGTTATTTTAACATTATTTTACCATTCCCCTTATATTATTCTAACATTATTTTAACATTCCCCTAATGTTATTCTAACAGTATTCTAACGTTCCCCTAATGTTATTTTAATGTTCCCCTAATGTTATTTTAACATTATTCTAATGTTATTTTAACGTTATTTTAACGTTATTTTAATGTTCCCCTAATGTTATCCTAACATTATTTTAATGTTATTTTAACGTTCCCCTAATATTATTCTAACAGTATTTTAACGTTCCCCTAATGTTATTCTAACAGTATTTTAATGTTATTTTAATGTTCCCCTAATGTTATTTTAACGTTCCCTTAACGTTATTCTAACATTATTTTAACATTATTTTAACGTTCCCCTTATGTTATTTTAACGTTCCCTTAAAGTTATTATAACATTCCCCTAATGTTATTCTAACAGTATTTTAACGTTATTTTAATGTTATTCTAATGTTATTCTAACATTATTTTAACGTTCCCCTAATGTTATTTTAATGTTATTCTAATGTTATTTTAACATTATTTTAACATTCCCCTAATGTTATTCTAACATTATTTTAACGTTATTTTAATGTTTCCCTAATGCTATTTTAACGCTCCCTTAATGTTATTATAACGTTTTTCTAACATTATTCTAACATTATTCTAACATTATTTTAACATTATTTTAACATTCCCCTAATGTTATTCTAACAGTATTTTAACATTATTTTATAATTTTATAATAATTTTATTAATAACATTTCTAGAACGTTACCCTAACCTCTTTTCTTCGATATCATTACTCCAATGTACGTCAGTAATCATCCAGCACACCCGTGACCCAGTATATTATAAGCGGTTTGGAAAATGGATGTATGGAGGACTATAATCAGTATTACAAACCATCTTGTTTTTATTTATTGTTTATAACTTTTGCCTGACGTTATTCTAACATTATTTTATTTATGTTTACGTTTATTTATAAACGTTATTTTAACGTACCTCTAACGTTATTCCAACATTCCCCTAACGTTATTATAACGTTATACTAACATACCCCTAACGATATTCTAATGTTCCAAGAACTCTCCTGTACTTCAATAATCATCCAGCACACCCACAGCCCGGTATAGGCCAGTGGTTTCCAACCTTTTTTCCAGGAGACCCCTATTTTAACATTCAAAATCCTTAACGAAAACAGCAGAAATAGAGCGGTTTCCCCGGTAACCCCATAAACAAAGCAGAGCTGCGCTTATAAACACTACGCCTTACACAGAGGGACGATGAAAAGAAAATACCATCAAAACTTTTCTCAAGGCAGTCAGGTCCCTTCAGAGATACATTCATAGAATTCATTCATACTTTTATTCATATAATTTCCCTCAGAACTCTGTTGAAAAACCTCTCACTTCTTTCGCCATTTTTTTCAAACGAAACCTACACTGCTGTAGGTTTCTGCTGTAGTAAGCTGTAGTAAGCGTGAGTGCTTACTTTGCGTAATACTGGACTGTATTTACCGTGAGTTTTTCAAATCTTGGCAATCAAATATGTTTTTAATGATGATTAAAGTAATACTACCATCGGAAATTGCATCATGGTTTATTGTCAAACTAAAACTACAATGAGCTTGGTGACCCCCGTAAAACTTTAGCGACCCCTAGTGGGGGTCGCGATCCTCAGGTTGGAAAACACTGGTGTACACTGTATAACATACCGTTTTGTTGTCTATGTTTTAAATCCGTTTTTGAAGTGTTCCGCTCTGTGCAGTGCGCAGCTTCACGTCACATGTCAAAACAAACTCTACGAGGCATCAGTGATAGTTTTTATTTCGCCTCTAGAGGCTGCTCTTGTACTGTATAATGACAGCGCACTCTTCTCAGCTGCTCCAGCAACGGACCCAATCCGGAAAATGAAATTAACCGTGGTTGTGCGAGCACTTGTTTGCACATTCTTGCTTGCAGTCTGTGTTCTTCCGACTTTATTTTGTAGTAAGTAACGAAAATGCTTTGGGAAAATGTATCAGAGTAAAAGTATACATTTTATTTAGGAAATGTAGTGGAGTAAAAGTTGACAGAAATATAAAAACTCAAGCAAAGTACAGATTCTCCCAAAAAATACTCAACTACTGTAACGAAGTATTATTACTTCGTTACATTACACCACTGCATGTGTTCCACGGTCAAGTCATGGATTTGTAGCCTATAATGTTTAAAGCCATTAAACACCTTTTTATTTGCATTTAGATCCAGACTCTTGCTTGACCTTGGAGGCAATGTTACAATACTTCATAATGATGACCATTAGGCCTACAGTGATTTCAGAGAAATATTTAACCACGGAATTTCATAATTGACCAATCAAAGTCAAGTATTTCAGAGAACAGTAACAAAACTGGCTGCACCTGTTCTTGGTCTCTGTACTGTAAGTAGATCATCTCTATACATGTAAAGGAGGTGATGGGACAATGGAGTGGTAGATCCACGTGCAGGCTTTATAAAAAATGAGCGTAGTCGTACAGGCAGAGGTCAAACACCAGCAAACAGATACAAGAGGGCAAGGCAAAAGAGTAATCCAAACACCGGCAATGGTCAAGGTAGGCAGCAAACGATCATCAAATAAGGAAAACAGTCCAGGGTCAAAAACAAAGGCAAGGCAAGGCTAGGCTAGGCAAGGGAAATGAAACACGGAGACAAGGTCGGATAAAGGCTAATCAATACTCAGCAATGAGTGTGTGGCTGCGTCCGAAACCGCCTACTTCTCTACTATTTAGTAGGGGAAAAGCAGTAGGCGAGCGAATAAGTATGTCTGAAGCAAAAAGAGTAGGCGAAAATTATCTGGGTGACGTAATAATTCTCGCGAGATTCGGACGTGCGCCTACTTAAAGTGCGTCCGAAACCGCCTACTTACCTTCTTTATAATAGGGGAAAAGCAGAAGGCGAGCAATTAAGTATGTCAGAAACCTCAGTAATCATAAAAGAGTAGTCGAGGAGTTCCCGGATGGCCTACTGCTTCAGCCCAGATTCTGAAGTGTTCCTCGCTGGATACTTTTCTATCCCAGGAGGCCACGGGAGAGAGAGGATACGTCATAAACGAACACGGAGGAGAAAAGCGACGTGGATATGCTGTCAAGTGTGAGTATTGAAAACCAAAAACACATTTGTTGAACTACTGTAGAGTAAACTGCTGAATGTGTAAAGATGCTAGACACTATTGTTGTGATTTTACTGTAAAAACACGATTTATTATGTATAGAAAACAGTGGAGCTCTAGTAAACACACATAACTTAATTCTCCGAAGTGGAATTACATATTCTAAACCATATACATCTTAAAGATGCTTACTAAATGTGTATTTAACCTCTGACAGGAACATCTTTAAGTTTTATGACTTGTGAGTGATGGATTATGTATTATGAGTGATGTGTGTGTGCTATTGTTGTCAACACTGTTTACATTACATAAATGAAAATAATGTAAATAAATAAATCTACAGTAACTACACATAAGTTTAATCTATTTTATTTGTCCATTAGTACTGTTGGTAAATTAAGGAACATTTGTGTTGGATAAGAACTGAGTTAACACATCATCAACATGTGAATGTAGATTTGAGCACATAAATCTCAGGAAACTTGATTCTTGTCTGATGTTACAGGGACAGATGACGGGGACAGATGAGCACACGTGTGTTTATCCGGTAGAGGAATGATGCCATCAAAGGCTTTAAGTGAGGATACTACAGAAATGAATATAAATTTAAATCTTAAGTTGTAGTTTATTTTAATTATTGTAATTTAAACAGAGTTATTACAGCACTTTTCTGATTCTTGATGTCTGTACATTTGCTGTAGAGGTTTTGTGGTGGAGCAGGACCTACAAGACAAGGTGACGGCGGCATTTGTTCGAAAAAAAGAGGAAAACCCGAAACAAAATATAAAGTAAAGTATAAAGATCATTTTGTTACTTCTAATACAGAAATTAAATGACATTGTGCTGTTAAAATTACTGCTCTTGTATTATATTTGTGCATTATTGTAGGATGTGAAATGTCCTCAGACTGGTGTGAGCACTGAGGATGGAGAGCCACAGCAGATCCTGGGAATGGTCCAGTGTCATGGACGAGACCCTCCATCACTCATCCTTCCAAGTGACTCGATCAAGGACACACTGATGGTGATGCTGCAGAGATCGAACCAGCAAACCTTCTGCTGACCAGCTCAGTGGTTTAGCCCACCACACCACAAATGTAATGAAGTTACGACAAAAATTAGCAAGTAATTGTAAAAATATGAAATGAAATATGCAAGAAACTGAATGCTGACATGAATGAATTGTAAAATGTTTTAATCTGTTTATTCAGTCATGATGATGGAGAGCACATGAATGTTTGGAGCAGCAGATTGTCCCGCACATCTTCTCCCACTCCTGCTTCAAGGTTGAGGGGTTCAGGGGTTCAGGGGTCCATCATCATCATCATCTTCCTCATCCTCTGGATCAATGATGTCCCCATTGAGAAGAGCAGCAGTGAGGGACATGATGGATGAAGGTGTTCATCAGCTGCTTCATCAGAATAAAGCTGTAGAATTGGCACAGCTGTGTGAGATGGCAGCAGGACTGTAAATACGTGATTGTTAGATCAAAAAATTTGAATAAAGCTTTGTTTCGTGTGTTGTTGACTTGTATATGCATTTATTTATTGTCATTATTACTTTTTTATTAATTATGCTATTATTATCAGTACATTTATATATTTTATTAAGCAATGAATTAATGCATGAATTGACTGTAAATGGAGATGTATTCACATCAGCTATATTTGTCTAGTGTGTGTTCATGCACAGCTGTCATATGACGAAACATTACATTTTGCTTGTTTTACTAAAGAAGTAAAATGAAAATATAAAAATATAATTAAGTTTTGGTTAGCATTTATCATTACTATTGTGTGTAAGTATTGGGGTGTGCTAGCAAAGCAATTCATTCTGGTGTAATCTTAATTTTAAGTAGTTATACTTACATTTTTTGAGTATAAAATCAGTCTTCTCCTAAGGTGAGATCTTTGAGCAGCTGCTGATGTCTTTTCTTTGTGCAGACATTGCCAACACTGAGGAAAACTGCACTAGGTAGGGTTGTGGAGTTACTGGTGCTGTGAGGTGTTAGTGCACCCGTCACTCATATCTTTATTTTTAGTGCAGGACTTAAATTGCATACAAGATCAGGGAAAAGACCATGGTATCTTTAATAATGAACAATAATAATGACAAAAAAACAAATACGGGTTTGTATACATCATAGTTTTAGATTATATACACAGACATAAAGCATGATGACAAGATTAAATATTTTGAATACATAATACATAAAAGTCATTTATTTGTTTATTATTTATAAGCCTAGGGATGAAACTAGAGCTAATTCAACAAGAAAAAGAGAAAAACAAATGAGATGCCACTTTTGCTTGTGGATGGACATTTTTGCATATAAAATAAAGAAATTAACAACATATTCACGCAAATTTGGGTTTTCGTAAAAAATAAACTCACATTAGTAGGCTAGTTAAAAATATAAGAACTTTAAATTAACCCAAATATATATTAGTTGTACTACAATTACAAAATTACTGGCAGCTGTTTCTTCAACAAGACCACAAAATTAGCAGTTTAATCAATATCAAGATATTTACAGATAGAAGAATTAACCCTGTCACTCATATCTTTTCAGTTGTTGCGCTTGTGATAACGTCGTAGGTCACATGATAGCGTCAACATGGCGGATTATATCGGATCTCATTCATACTCAACGAGATTTGGCTGTTAAATACCTACTCTTTTAGCGCTCGTTAAGTAAGTACTTAATGAAATTAAGTACCTACTCATTGAGAAGGCGGTTTCGGACGCAGCCTGTGTGTGAGTGTAGCTTATAAAGGGTCACTGATGGGAAACAGGTGTGAGTGCATGATTGGTTCCTAGGTGAGGGATTATGGGAAATGTAGTCCAGAGTGATGTATAACTGTGTGTGCAATGAAATGGTGAACCGGCGACCTCTGGTGGGGAGTAGCAGGAACCAGCAGGCGCCGGATACGTAACAATACACATCTCAGTGCAAGTAGTTCAGTATTATTCTGGAGCCAAGATGGCGTCGTCATAGGAGGGCACGTAAGTGTGGGCTGCTAAGGTGATGTGGTGAAACAACTTACTTGTTATCACTTTTCTCGTTTAATTTGCATGGACTACTTATATACAGCACATATCTGTGAAATGTGAATTATATGGGTAAATCTAAAAGAAGATCGAGAGGAAAGCAAAGCCTTAATGTAACTTCAAACTGTGTTTCTGACACGATCAAAAGTGAACGCTCAGATCTCAACAGCACTAACCTCAAAACCATGGACGTGACGAGTGAGGGCGAAGCAATAGAGGTGTATGACTCGACGCCAATTTTCGTTGAGGGGGCTCTTGGTACTCCCTTTCCTGAAACTCCTGTGAAACCGATGGCCAAAAAAAACAAACGTCAGGAGGAAAGATGGCCAGAAAGAAGCGATGGAAATGCAAGTATACTATCTGCGATACGAGAACTGTCTGCAAAACATGATGAAACTTTCAAAAAAATTGCAACAATCGAAATGACAACCGATTCTACATCTAAAATGCTTGAAAGTCTCTCATCGACGGTTCATCAACTGGTATTGGATGTAGGACAACACAGCGAAACATTGAAATGTCTTGATGGTGAGATAAAAACTTTGAAAGAGGAAAATAAATCCCTGAGGGCCGGTCTGTATGAGTGCAGACGTTATAGCTGGAGGTGGCTGCTCAAGTTGCACGGGGTCAAAGAAAGAGCAGGGGAGGATGTCAGGAGGGTGGTAATTGACATCTTCGGGAAAATGGCACCTGATGTTCGCGACAGCTTAAATGACGGCGTGGATATAGCTCATCGACTGGGTCCAGCAAGGGATGACGGAAAGGCAAGAGCCATCATTGTTTTGTTCTCCTTCCGCCGGGTGCGAGATGGCATCTGGCGAGCTGAAAGAAGATGCAAGTATCTGGAAGACAACAGCCTTCGTCTGACAGAACCCCTATCTCCAGAAGACAGGGCAGCGAGGGAGAAACTCTGGCCTCTAGTTAAAGCAGCAAGGGACGCTGGTAAGAAGGCTTCGTTCCGCTCCTCGTTCGCGTTGATTGATGGAAAGAAACACTTCTTCTCGGACGTAAAGTAGTGTGGACTTTGTTCTTTGTTGTTTCTATGATTAATAAGCAACGCAATATTTTTATAGTTGTATAGCTTTGACTTAACATTGACCACTTATTAGGTTACCGGTTTAGTTTTTTACTTTTTTATATAGTAATTACTCAATTTTATTTATTTAGGCTACCTCTACCTTTTTATTATTATTTCTATTTTTGCTTTTATTTTATTTCATTTTAGCCTTATTTAACTATTTAGCCTTAGCTTTATTTCTTATATTTTTATTATAATTATTATTGATAAAGTTAACTCAGATGTGTGCATTTTTTCTTGGCACTTTGCTTTTTTGTTTTTTGTTTTTTTTTGTAAAACGAGTATTTCGTGCTGTATTTGCATAGTGTTTAAATTGTTCTACAAGTTGTTGGCCACCTCTCCCTTGTTGTTTGAATTAAGTGTTTCTTAATTCTTAGGGGTTTTCTTGTCAGTGGTGAACTTTAAGTACATTTTTTCTTCCAGTTTTTAGGTTGTTCATGTATATTTGTTTTAATGGATTATACATTTAGGTCTTTGTCTGTTCTGTCTTTAAATGTCAAGGGATTGCGTGATATGGTTAAAAGGAAAGCAATTTTTTTATTTTGTAAGAGAAGTGATGCAGATTTAATTTTTCTACAAGAAACTCACTCTGAAGATGCAGATCTAAAATTTTGGAAGACACAATGGGGAAATACGATTTTTGCCAGTCATGGCAGTAGTCATTCTGCTGGGGTCATAACTCTCATACATAAATTTAAAGGGGATATTCTTAAAGTGGTGGAATCAAAGGATGGCAGGTGGATTACAATGGTTATTAAGCAAGACAACACTTTTTTCTCTTTATGTAATATCTATGGGTTTAACTCTCACTCTTCTAATCTGATTCTTTTTTCTCAAATTTCTGCTAAAGTCAAAAAGCTACTAACTGAATATAAAGGTTCTTATGTTATTTTAGGTGGTGACTTTAACGAGTGCATGGATGATGCTTTAGATAGATATCCCCCTAGGCCTAGTAATGTTGCACTAAGAAATGACTTGATTGTCTCTCTGTGTTCTGATCTTTCTTTGACTGATGCATGGCGTTTTTATAACCCAGATTCCCTGGATTATACTTGGTCCAACAAATTTATCTCTTCGTTCCAGAATAGATTTTTTTTTAATCTCCTCTTCAATTCTTCATCTTACTAAAGACATTTCTCATGCTTTTGCTCCCCTATCAGACCACAAGCAAATTTTATTACAACTTGGTGGGCTGCAGCCTAACTCTAAATTGCGGGGCTATTGGAAATTTAATAATACTTTATTAAAGGACTGCAAATTCAACGATAGTGTTATAAACCTTGTAAAAGAATTTTTTTCTGACGTAAGTAATGGTTACAAAGAAAAATGGGAATATTTCAAATACAAAATTAGACTAATTGCTATCAAAAGATGTAAAGAACTGAAAGCCAATAGACATCAGTTAGAATCCAATTTGATTTGTCGATTAAGTGAGTTATTAATTAAAGAGAACATTTCAGAAGAAGAAAAATTAGAGCTGAATAGTATCAATTTGCAAATCAATGAACTTTATTTAGAGTTAGCCAAAGGGGCATTTATAAGATCTAGAGCCAAGTGGCTAGAAGAAGGTGAGAAAAATTCTAGCTATTTCTTTGCGCTTGAAAAAAGAAATGGGAAGAAAAAAGCTCTTACTGCCCTTAATATTGATGGTGTAATTTGTAAAGATCCTATTCAGATCTCTAAATTTGTTACAAAATTTTATAGTAACCTTTACTCTTCTAATTTCGATGCTAATAGTTGTGATAAATTTATTGACCAAATTCAGTGCTTTATTCCTTCTATTAATGATCATGATAAATCTTATTATGAATTAGATATTAGTTGTGATGAAGTATGGAAAGCTCTTCATTCAATGAAAAAAGGGAAATCCCCGGGCATCGATGGCCTTACCATAGAATTTTACACTCACTTTTGGGATATTATTAAATCCCCCTTGCTCAATATGTATAAAGAATGTATCACTCAGAGAGAGATGACAGTAACTATGAAACAAGGGATTATTTCCCTTATCCCTAAACCCAACAAAGATAATTTGTCTATTGACAACTGGCGCCCTATTTCGCTTCTTACTGTAGATTATAAAATTCTAACTTCGGTTTATGCCAATAGATTAAAATTGAATCTCAATTCTGTTATATCTGAAACACAGTCTGGTTTTTTAAAAGGCCGTCATATATCCAACAACATAAGATTGGTCCTGGATTTGTTGGATTACGCAGATTCCATGCACTCTCAAGGTCTTATTCTCTTTCTTGATTTTTACAAGGCCTTTGACACGATTGAACACCATTTTCTTTTAAAATCACTTAAGTTGTTTGGTTTTGGGGACTCTTTTATTTCCACTATTTCTATGTTTTATAAAGGAATAAATAGTTCTGTTATTACTAATTTTGACACTTCTCACAGATTTGATGTACAGCGTGGTGTTAGGCAGGGTTGCCCCATTTCTCCTTTCTTATTTTTATTAGTTACTGAGCTGTTATCTGTGAGCATTGTTCAGAATCAAGAATTGAAAGGAATTTCTGCTTTCGGGAGGGAGATTAAGATTTCACAGTTAGCAGACGACACCACGCTATTTTTAAAAGATGAAAAATGTGTGTCAAAGGCTTTAGATTCAATTAATTATTTTTCATCTGCTTCTGGTTTAAAACTAAATATCTCAAAATGTGATATCATGTCTATCCAAGATCTGAATTATGATACCATAGAAAATATTCCTGTTAAGTCCACAGTGAAATACTTAGGTATTTATATTACTAAAAATCTTTTGGCAAGACAACACCTAAATTTTTCTGCTAAGATAATTAAATCTAAAAATATTCTTAATATCTGGCTACAGCGGGACCTGTCGTTATATGGCAGAGTCCTCCTATCAAAAGCAGAAGGTCTCTCTCATTTTGTATATCCATCTTTATCCTTATTTGTTGAGAACAAAATTGCCAAAGAAGTTAATAAGATTTTTTTAGATTTCATTTGGAAAAAGAAGTCTCATAAATTAAGAAAAGAGGTGCTCTCTAACAGTAGAGCAGAAGGAGGTATTGATTTTTTAGATTTTTCAGACATGATAAATATCTTCAAAATTAATTGGCTTAAAAGATGTCTTGCCAATTCAAGTTCGATTTGGTACTTTATCCCCAACCAATTATTTGGAAAAATTGGTGGCCTTTCCTTTATTTTAAACTGTAATTATTTACCTTCTAAGCTACCTATTGCTTTGTCCAAATTTCACCAGCAATGTCTCCTTGCTTGGAAGCTGTGTTATGTTCATAGTTTTTCACCTCATAAAACAGCGATATGGAATAACAGTGATATCACTGTTAGAAATAAATCTCTATTTTTCCCCAGGTGGTTCCAAAATAATATTAATGGAATCCTCTCCTTATTTGATGACTCGGGTAACCTTTTTACTTATGAGCAATTTATGACTTTCCACAATTTCCCGGTTCCTCCAAAAGAGTTTAACACAGTGATTAAAGCAATCTCACCTGGGTTAATTCATCTTGTTAAAAGCCACTCCCTATATAATACAAGGAGAATAGTCAGAATAGAGTCTACTTTGTTCCTGGATGGAATTGATCTCTTGGACAAGAAATGTACCAATAGACATGTACGCCAGATCTTTCAATTCAAGAAAAACATTTCTCCAAGAGGAAAATTCTATTGGAGATCTTTGATAGAAGATATAGATTGGAAAAAGGCATGGCTTTTACCAGGGAAATACTGCATATCCAATAAAGCTAAAGAAATACATTTCAAAATTTTACATAAAATATATCCTGTTAACTCTAATATCTCTAAATATCTGGACATTGACAGCTCATGTTCTTTTTGTAAACTAGCAGAGGAGACATTTGCACATCTTTTTTATGATTGCCCTGTATCCAAACAGTTTTGGTCCGACCTTGGCTCCTATATCTTCAATTCTACCAATGTTACTCATTCTTTCAGTCTAAAAGACATTATTTTTTATTATATTGATGACAAAAATAGACCCCTTGAGTACATTGTTAATTTCTTTATTTTATATGGTAAATTCTTTATTCATAAACAAAAGTTTGCAAATAATATTCCATCCTATCCCCATTTCAAAACTGAATTAATATCACTTCTCAAATCTCTTCATTACATAAATAACAAAAAATCTCTAAAATTTATAAAATATTATGAAGAAATGTTTAAAGAAAATACATGTATTTAAAAGCTTTCCTTACATGTCAATGTCTGTATGTTATTGTACCACTAATGCTAGTGTATGCATTCTTATGTCAATTTATCTTGTCATTTTTTTTATTTTTATTTTTTTATTTTTGTATNAACTGTGTGTGCAATGAAATGGTGAACCGGCGACCTCTGGTGGGGAGTAGCAGGAACCAGCAGGCGCCGGATACGTAACAATACACATCTCAGTGCAAGTAGTTCAGTATTATTCTAGATTCAGGTGTGATACACACAAGCACCTGCAGGCAGCCATCTCTCTTTTCTCAGTCATTTATATCTGTACAGAAAAAGACCAAAATTAATAACATTAGATATGAAATTGTGGAGAAAGGGCAAACCAGGAATGCAGAAATGCTTATGAATGCAAGATTTCAATAAAATATCAGCTGTTGCATTAAACAATTACAAATACTTTATTGCTCCATCGGGGCAAATTGCTTCTGTTGGGTTGTGAACTAATTCTGTTATGTTTTGGGCTAATTACATTGTATTATCAACTTTTGTTTGCTTGGTAAATGATGTTGTGTTGTGTTCTGCAGAGCCAAGGATCCAATTGTTTGGTACAGAGAAAAAAGAATATACAAAATAAGAGGAACAGAAAGGCAATGTGTCTTAAAGAGGCAGTTCACCCAAAAATTTAAATTCTGTTATCGTTTACTCCCCTTTATTTCGTTTGAAAACCTGAATGACTTTCTTTTTTTTTTTCTTTCCATACAATTAAAGTAAAAGGGGTCCAATACAGTTTTGACCCCAACATTTTTCAAACATATCCTCTTTTGTGTTCCATGGAAGAAATAAAATCATACAGGTTTTGAACAACACAAGGGTGAGTAAATTATGACATAATTTTCATTTTTAGGTCACTATCCCTTTAAGTTATTCTAAGTGTCTTCAGACATACTGAAGTTATAATTTTATTGTCTTCTGGGCTCTACACTTACTTAACCAAAAATGATAGACTTGTCAGAAAAAGTCAAAACAATTATCATCCTCCCTGTCCTTCTCTCTCTCTTTTTACAAAACCATTGAGCAGCACCATTCTGTTTCTTATGGTGTCATGATGTGACTCCTCATCAAGGTCTGGTGCTTGGTATTTATTTCTTTCTTTCACATCATCATCTCCTCTGTGTCATTCAGTCAGTCTTTTTAGCATCACGGTGCAGCGCCTCTTATTTCCAGATAAACAGCACGGCTCGCCGGCACACTAACACAGCGGTGCCCAGTCGGCCAGTTCTAATTAATTGCAGCTAATGAGGAGCAACATTAGCATATCAATACTCCCTTCGTGTCTGTTCTATCCAAGCATGGACGACACAGACTCATCTCTAGCAGAAGAAAAGGCATATGGCCGATACCTCACAAAAACACCATTAATTAAATAAGCTCAACTCATGAAACAACCTCTGCTTCTCTGTTTTTCTCCCTTTCTTTTTTTTAATAAGACTAATTTGGTCTGCTATTCTTTTGTAGTATGCCTCACAGACAGGAAAAACAATGTGCATAGCTGCGTTTTTATACCCTATTCTCTCTGTCTTTGAATGGGCAATGGAAATCAATATAGTTTTTTATTGTTGAATCTCCCATCAATACTATGCAGCTGAAAATGATACACTGTTTTCAGAAGGAGCTCAGGGCCATTTATTTGGCCATTTTTAGGAGAATTGCCAAATGTGGGTTTTTTGACAGAAGTGGTTCTGGAATTTACTGCCTATTTACTTCAACTGCTTCATAGTAAGGTGGAGATTATGTATATTATACAACAGTTAGTTCTGGTATACAGTCCAAATAGCACTGAGATTTTCCACTGTTTATATCACTCCACTTGTCTGTGTTTGTTCCAACTGCTTCATAGTAAGGTGGAGATTATGTATATTATACAACAGTTAGTTCTGGTATACAGTCCAAATAGCACTGAGATTTTCCACTGTTTATATCACTCCACTTGTCTGTGTTTGTTCCAGACAATCAGTCTGTGTATTTAGTGGTAGGGATGTATTTTCTCCAAGTTACATTGTGGTGCCTTGGCTGCATTTATGAGTGAGTCACAGAATCATTAGCTGCAACTCATTTCGGAGGCTGCGTCCTCTGGGGTTCGTGTTTTAAGGCTGCATACTGTACGTCATCGAGGCGGTCTCATTTAAGAAAAGTAACTGTAACACAGTTCGTATATACGGGAAGAAGGAGGCGGGAACCGGCGAACATTCAACAAAACTTTAATATAAAATAAACAAAGAACAAAACGAAAGTAATGCCTGCAGACCCTCGCGGATGTCTGCCGGCCACACAAACATAATAAAACATAAAATAAAGTCCAGGCCTGGTCCTCTCTCGTCCGTTCACTGTCGTCGCTCCTCCTTTTATGCCTCCGGAGCTCCTCCGTGAGGGACTCGAGGCCGGTGCGCCTCACAGGTGACGATCATTAACACTCGCGTCACCGGCCTCGCGCCGTTCCCTCACGGCTCTCGCCCGCCCTGCTCGCCACATACCCCCATGGCCCCTCGCAGGCCGGGGGGTACTCCCGCGACTGCGCTTACTCCCCCCCGGGGCCTGTCTCGGCGGCCGCAGCACCTGGGGGTAAGGACAGACGAGACGAGAGAAAGGAGACGGAAGCAAGGGGAGCGACAGGACGAGAGAGGGGAGAGAGGAAAAAAAAAATTCTGGGTCCGGTTCCCAGACACACTGCCGCTCGGTCCTCAGCCTGCCGAGAGGCTCTTCCTCGCGGTGCCATGCGATGGCACTGGACGCTCGGTGGACGGCCCGATCCTCGACCGCCTCCTGGCGGCCGGCGATGGCTCCTCCGGCTGAGGGCAGCCGGCAGCGAGTCCCCCGTCCCCTGCTCCTCCCCTTCATGGCGGACGGTAGCAGGCTCCGGCCCACGGCGGACGGCGGCGACTCCTCCGCTCCCTCCAGGACGGCAGCCACCCCACCTCGTCCCAGGAGCACGGCATCCGGGTCTCCGTCCCACCTTTCACAAGGCTCCAGTACCACCGCCTCGGGCAGCCTCTCGCGGTCTTCACTCCCGCGCTGCCCGAACTCCGCAGCACCGCGATCCCCCTCAGCAGCGAGGGCTCTCCGACAGCATGTCCCTCCTTCCTCCCGGGTTTTGTCACCAATGTAACACAGTTCGTATATACGGGAAGAAGGAGGCGGGAACCGGCGAACATTCAACAAAACTTTAATATAAAATTAACAAAGAACAAAACGAAAGTAATGCCGGCAGACCCTCGCGGACGTCTGCCGGCCACACAAACATAATAAAACATAACGTAAAGTCCAGGCCTGGTCCTCTCTCGTCCTTCACTGTCGTCGCTCCTCCTTTTATGCCTCCGGAGCTCCTCCGTGAGAGACTCGAGGCCGGCGCGCCTCGCATTTGATGCTCATTATCACTTGCGTCACCGGCCTCGCGCCGTTCCCTCACGGCTCTCGCTCGCCCTGCTCGTCACATACCCCTATCGCCCCTCGCAGGCCGGGGGCTACTCCCGCGACTGCGCTCTACTCCCCCCCGGGGCCTGTCTCGGCGGCCGCAGCACCTGGGGGTAAGGACAGACGAGACAAGAGAAAGGAGACGGAAGCAAGGGGAGCGACAGAACGAGAGAGGGGAGAGAGGAAAAAGAGAAAAAAAAATTCTTGGTCCGGTTCCCAGACACACTGCCGCTCGGTCCTCAGCCAGCCGAGAGGCTTTTCCTCGCGGTGCCATGCGATGGTACTGGACGCTCCGTGGACGGCTCGATCCTCCTCTGCCCCCTGGCGGCCGGCGATGGCTCCTCCGACTGAGGGCAGCCGGCAGCGAGTCCCCCGTTCCCTGCTCCTCCCCTTCATGGCAGACGGCAGCAGGCTCCGGCCCACGGCGAACGGCGGCGACTCCTCCACTCCCTCTTGGACGGCAGCCACCCCACCTCGTCCCAGGGGCACGGCACCAAGCTTCTTCATCCCACCGATCACTATGCTCCAGCACCACCGCCTCGGGCAGCCTCTCGCGGTCTTCACACTCCCGCGCTGCCCGAACTCCGCAGCACCGCGATCCCCCTCAGCAGCGAGGACTCTCCGACAGCATGTCCCTCCTTCCTCCGGGGTTTCGGCACCAATGTAACACAGTTCGTATATACGGGAAGAAGGAGGCGGGAACCGGCGAACATTCAACAAAACTTTAATATAAAATAAACAAAGAACAAAACGAAAGTAATGCCGGCAGACCCTCGCAGACGTCTGCCGGCCACACAAACATAATAAAACATAACGTAAAGTCCAGGCCTGGTCCTCTCTCGTCCTTCACTGTCGTCACTCCTCCTTTTATACCTCCGGAGCTCCTCCGTGAGAGACTCGAGGCCGGCGCGCCTTGCAGGTGATGCTCATTATCACTTGCGTCACCGGCCTCGCGCTGTTCCCTCACGGCTCTCGCCTGCCCTGCTCGTCACAGTAACCATAATAATATAGCTGCGAGCAGCGATGGTGGGCCCAAGCCCGGTGGCTTCAGGGCAACTATGCACGGCGGGCAATGGGCAGTTAAAACGGTTAAACATCGAAGGACTATGTCAAATTCACTCTACATTTACTGCACAATAAGGTGGCGCTATTGAGCCCCTCTTCCCTGCCCGTTTCTAAGGCTTTGCCCATGTCTACTGGCTAACAATCCTGACGTGTGTGTGGAGTTTCAAACAATTTGAAACATGCTAAGAGTCTCAAAAGCATCCAAAATGAACATTAAAGTTTGATGTGTTGCCAAGGCAACTGTGTTTGAGATATCACGATTCTTTTCAAAGTTCTACATCTGCCATGTTTTGACATTATTCAAATTAAGTTTGAAGCAAATCGGGTAAAAATAAGAGGGTGATCTCAAAGCATGCTGAAAGTAACACGTTTCCTGCTGCCAGTCGGTGGCACTATAACTTTGACTCACAATAGTCACATCCCTGTGATCAGCCTTGTACAACGAAGACACAGCCGAAGTTTCATCAAAATCAATTAATGTATGCAGAAGTTAAAACACTTTGTTTCCCTTTTCTTGCTATAAATTCGTTGCCTCGCCACGCCCAAACCGTTTGAGATATCCAAAATCCGTTTGCAATTAAACAACTTCAATGTGTTAGCACAAAGTTAAAAAAGTTTAGTGTAAATTGTATAAACTCTGTAGGAGTAGTAGTATAAAATTCATAGCCTGTTTTTTCAAAAAATTAACATTCAAACCAAAATAGCTGACTTCCTGTTGGTCGGAGCTAATGAATGTAAATTAGAAAATTGTCCGGCTTGATGAGAACAATATGTGTATCGAGTTTGGTGACTGTAGCAAAAACGAACCCCCCCACTTTTGTCAAAAAATGTCTACTGGTTGACAATATTGATGTGTGTGTCGAGTTTCATGCAATCTGAAGCATGTTAAGAGCCTCAAAAACATTCAAGAATATGATTAAAGTTTGACTTGTTGCCATGGCAACAATATTTCAAATATCAAAAATCCTGTCACAGGTCTACATCTGCTCTGTATTGACATTACACTGATGAAGTTTGAAGCAAATCAGGTAAAAATAACAGAGTGAACTCAATGCATTTTGAAAGTGACACACTTCTTGCTGCCAGTTGGTGGCGCTATAACTTTGACTCTCAATAACCACATCCATGTGATCAGGCTCCTATAACAAACACACTGCTGAAGTTTCATAAACATAAATCAATGTATGCAGACATTATAACACATTTCCTGTTTCCATTTACTCGCAATAAATTGGATGCCTCGCCACGGACCAACCGTTCGAGATATCAAAAATCCGCTGGCAGTTTTTTAATCATCAATGTCTTGACTTCATGCTGACCGAGTTTGGTGGTGATCGGAATAATCGCCTAGGAGGAGTATATCAAATTCCAGAGCATGCGTTTTTCAAACAACCCGTAATAGCCGACTTCCTGTTGGCGTGGCGTTTAACTTAGAGCATGAAAGTTGTTCGGCCCGATGAGGTCTATATGTGTACCGAGTTTCATACTAATACGTGCAAGTGTGTTTAATATATGGACCAAGTTTTCGGACTTTGTTCAAGGGGGCGCTGTCGAGCCCCCCTGCCACGCCCGGATACCAGCTTCTGCCTGGCCCTGATGGCCGCGGATTCCACTGTGTGTGCCAATTTTCAAGAGTTTTTGAGCATGTTAAGGCCCCCAAAAAGCCCCGGAAGACGGGGAAAAAAAAAAATCCTTAGGGGATCAAGAGGCCCTGCGCGCTAATTCGCTTGGGCCCTAAAAATTGACTCTTATTTCTCGTGAGGTATAAAATACTGAAATTAATTTCTTTCTTACTTTGCAATCTAGCGGTTACTTTTCTTAAATGAGACCGCCTCGATGACGCAGCCTTCAAATGCGACCTCTGGAGGACGCAGCCTTCTAAAATGAGACAGCTATTAATTCAACCAATTTGTTCAAAACACTGCTCTAATTAGGAATGAACAAGTGTCTGGCTTTATGAGTGAGTCATTGAATGATTCACTTACCCGATTTGCTTAAAAACACTTATTCAGGAATGAAAAATGTGACTGTCTTTATGAGTGAGTGATTAAATTATTCACCCAACTGATTAATTAAAACCACTGATCCATTCAAGAATAAAACAAGTACAGCTGCCTTAATGAGTGAGTCACTGAATCATTCACTCATCCAATTTGTTTAAAAACACTCTTTCATTCAGGAACGACACACCACTACTGTGTGTTGCTCGGAAATGCAAAATAGTTTATTCTGCTGTGGAATTATTTTATTTTAAAACCAATGTTACACACGCATCTGTGCTATTGGTATGCAGAGTTATAAATGAACATTTTGTTTAAATCACAGTATGTGAAAAGGGTCCATTTTGAAACAATTGCGTTTTTGCTGGAGCAGATGTTATTAATAGACATTTTAGATTGTTTTTTTGCAATATTTTTGTATGCTTTGTTTTAGCTGATAATAAAATTTAAGGAATCTTGGATTTCTGAAAAATACAGCTGAATGGAAGGGTGGAAATCAATCATTTCTGACATGCATCGCTCCCTCATTCTTGTCAGAGACTCAACAGAACGACATGGAATCAGTAACTTGTTTTTCAAGATGACTGAACAGGAAAAAAAGAAAAAAGAGGAAGTGATAGCAGTTGAAACAGGTTAGCAGTGGGAAAAACAAGGGCAAGAAGTATCATGACACTCAACAGGGCTGCTTGGGTGTGACGTGACCTTTTCTTTATCAGAGTATTTATTCATCAAAGACTCACTCTCACTTTTAAACAAGCTTAGGGTGGCATGCGAACACAGGGCTTTTTAAGTAGCCATCTTGAAAGACTGACTCCCTGTCATGTTTTAATAGATGGCATTTTTGATGGATCTGGCAGGGTGTCTCATTCAGCATTTTTCCACCACACTTTAAAGGCGAAGGAATGAGGACAAAAAGAAGAATGAATTAGCTTCTTTAACCAAAACATATTCTCCATGGGTGTAATTAACATCAATTTATTTGGACAGAGTTTCTTCTTGAAGGAGGTAATGTTGCTAATTGGAATTATTTTTGAATTGTATGTTCAGCAATTATGTGCACTTTTCAATCTCCAACACAAGCTGTGAGAAATGTGTTGTTTCCTTTTGCAGATTTAAGAGATAAATTTGCAAAGTGTTTACTGGTTTGCAAATGAAATAATACTTGAAAGACCTCTGGAAACCTCACTGCTGGTTATATATGCTCTATATAATTGTGCATGTGACAAATAAAACTCTTGAATCTTGAAAGGCAAAATACAGAGACAAGCCCACAGGGTAAACTGACTCAATTGCCTGTTCATAGTTCAAGGAATATTTCATGAATATTCACATTAATGACAGAATCATTAAAGGACAAAAAACAAACTGCTTCTTTGAAAGTAGGCTGAAGCATTTGGATTTTGAAAGACACATTTATGATGGTCTCTGGTGAACATTTTGGTAATGCAGTCATTTTTATGAGATTGTTTGGCTCTTGGTTAATTAGCTCTTTGCTTTGCACATTTTGATTAGAAGCTGTAGTAAGTAAAAGAAGAAATATAAGATACAAATAATAAGCCATTTAGAATTTTAGCAACACAAATTTAGAAATAGCTTGCGAAAAATGTAACCTGGCACGTCAGGCTGACAATGTGTTCTTCATAGCCTTTTAAATAAACGCTGATATTTTGTATGCTTTTTTTCCCCACAGGCCACAGTGCTTCATCCTTATCCGTTTTGAGTATTGAGAATTCATCATGCCGAATAAAACTCTGACCCTCAGAAACAAACACAATTGCTTTGAATATGCTTTACCCTCATGCAAACCCTACAAAAAGAGCAAAACCAAAATTATGTATTTAACACTAATCACTCTTTGTGAGTATAAAAATATGTTTCTTCTGCTGGAATTTGTCATTTGCAGTAAAAACTAAATTAATTTATATTCAAAGAGGACATTTGAAAAAGAGAAAATGTGACTTGTGAAACTCCCCTGAGACCGAAAATCTCCCTTTGATCAACTTACAGGCCATGACCTGTAGTGTGCAGCCTTACGCTGTAGTCAATAATGTATTACCATGGAGAGTAATATAGCTAGAATATTAAATACACTCTGACTAAAGAGCCACCACATCTACATCATGCTTGATATACTGTGGCAGAGACAAACTGTAGTCTATGCTGTCACAGTAATACTGCAGGTTTAATGATAGACCAAACAGAGCAGTGTAGAAGAAAATGTTATTTCAGACACAATCTGAAGGTGTGCACATCATGAAATCAAAGATTCTTTCTTTTTGATTCTCACAGACCGATGCCTCATTCAAGGCTGCATGGGAAAGACGTTCACCTGGGGTGAACAAGATGCTCTTTATCCACACAAACTTCACAAACACCTTTGGTTTGGCTGGGTAAATAACACCGAGAGGTAAATAGCCTAACACCAAGTGATAAATAACACCACATTTTTAGCCCAAAATCAGAAGAAAAAAGGAAAAAATACAGTATTACTAAATAATGCAGTAATGAGAATCTTTTTTTTTTTTTTTAGCAAAAATTAAAAGCAGTACAACAAATAGTACCATGATGTGAAAAATCTTCAATATTTATTTGTTTATTTTAATTTTTTACAGTAATACGAATCAGGCTAGGATTTGCCTTATTGTTATAGACATAATATCACAATGTAAAACATTAATGTTTATAACATACGGTAACACTTTACAATAAGGTTCCATTGTTAGTTAATGCATTAACTAACATTAACTAACAACTTTTGATTTGTTGAAGTGTTAAGATAACCCTTAACTGTGATTAATAAATGCTTTAGAAATATTTTTCATTGTTAGTTCATGTCACATACTAATAGTAATAGTCAATTACTTAATGCGTAATAAAAAAAAAATTCTCCTTTTTTTCCCTTTAGATTTTCTTGTGAAATATAACCTGGACAAGTTTTTTAGGCTGTTTGAGTTAAAGCTTCTGTAAGCAATTGCAACCTGGGCCATTTCCCTGACTCTTTTTATTTGTTTAAAATGCATAAAACTACATTTAGACAGATGTGATTTGTCTGGACATCTACTATTTCAATAATCTATCATAAGGTAGCAGGGACATATTATGTGAGGTATTAAAAATAGCTAACATCACCTTTAGTAGAGCTATATATGGGAATATCTCAGACTGTACTTGATAATTAGTGATACTGATCCTTGATGAATATTTATTTATTTTTTACAGCCTTTGCCTTCCAGATTATCCTCTGTTCTTCTGTTTTACCCATATCACACTTCTTTGAACTGTTATCATCTCATCTGATCTGTTACACTGATATGTTGGAGACACAGCGGTAATGAAACTTTATGCCTGAATGAGATGCTTTGCTCCAACAAGATAGCAGCTTCAGTAAGACATTGCCTTACAAACTGCTATTTATTTCTTCAAAAACACAAACAATAGGAGAAACAGATGGTTTCATAAATGTGATATGAAGCTGAAACATTAGAGTGCAAAAAATGGATGACAAATATACTTTGAAAGAGCTGCAGAAATGGATGGTAACAGATAAGACAATGTTAATATGTTTGGTCTTGGTGGAATAGATCTGCTGCTGCTACTGCTATTTCTACTGCAGTTCGTTATTTCTACTGCTGCTGCAAAGCAAGTATGGGACTTGCTACCAATACATACACGACACGTTGCTGTGAGCAAGTAAGACATGCTGCTGCTGTACAATAGCATACATGAATTACCCATAGCAGATCTGGTGGAAGTGGTCCTGGGGAAGGTGGAGGGTTTCTTAAAGCACGCCGCAAACTGCTACACAGATGCTGACCAAGTATTTGAAAGTTGAGTAGCAAGCTCATTGGCTGCTGATACAGCAGAAACCAATCATCACTGCTCTTTAGAGAACACTGGCTGCATCAGAAATTGCATACTTCCCTACTATACAGTGGGCGAAAAACAGTATGTGACAAAGGAAGTATGTCTGAATTCACAGTACTCATAAAAGAGTAAGCAAAAAGTACCTGGATACTACTACTGGCGAGATTCTGAAGTGTGCATAAGATGGACACTTTACTATCCCTTGAGGCCACGGGAGAGGAGTTGTGAATCAGCAGTGAAACGACGTAACTGACGCTGATCCAGATTACATTCATACTACACACACTCATACTACATAGAACATACTTTTTAGCAGTCGTGAAGTAATTACTTATTCAAAAAAAGGACCTACTCAAGAAAGCATGTGATTTTGGATGTGGCCAAGGTGATTGCAAGCAGAGTTAAGGACCTATCAGCCTGCGACATCTAGAGTGTCATGGCAAAAATTGTATTTGATTGGGAAGAGTTTTTGGAGTTATTGGAATTTTTTTGTGATGCCAGGACCACCAAATATGAGGATCCCCTGCTTAGAGACCCTCTTCCTAAACAAAAAGTCAGATATATAGGCAGATATGTTGTGATTCTACTAAAATTAAAAAAAAATGTTAAAAAAAATCTAGAAAAAATATATTTTGCATTATGTTGACAGCATTTTAAAACACTTTTCTCAATAAATTTCCTTTTACTCCAAAAGTGTGAAACCCTATGCATTATTGTATCAAGAGAAAATTATAGTGGACAAGTTGAAGAAATCATTGTTTTTATTCATTGTCTTCTCTTTCTTTTCCTTGTAGCAACATCTGAATCCTCAAACAACAGCCTGCAGTTTTGTAAGGCTTTGTCTTTCCCAGAACCGTTTTCTCTCCACTTTTTGTTTTCTTTATTCATCGCTCTGTGTATTCAGTTCATTTTCATTTTTTCCCTTTCAGCGTCCTGCTCCCATCCAATCTCACCTTCTTCCAAGTTTCTCTCTTCTCCCACATTCTTTCCTCATGTCTTTCTGATCTTCTCCTACATCATCCCTCCCTGCTCTCGTCATAAGCCCTCTGCTCTGCGTTCACCAGCCCCTGCTCATCTTCTTAATCTTCTTACACAATTTGCATATTTTCTCTGTAATTTTTATCGCTCGCAGTCTTTTTTGCCTTCTCCCAGGTTGCATTTAAATAATACAAATCTGTTCTATATTTGTCAACTGTGTGATGAATATAATTGAATATGTTCCAACCTTTGGAAGCTGTTGCCAGAGGGCCTGAAAATAACAGAGAGGCATCTGGAGCCCCACTTTATAGATCTGGATTCCAATCATAATGAAAGCCATTCGCCATGTTCTTTGCCCTGGGGGCTCCTGCCCTCCAGCGGTCTGACCAATAGACATTGTAGCGAAGAAGTGTGTCAGCTTTCAAAGGCTAGATGAGCATATATCATCTCAGAATAAAACAGTTCAGAGTAGAAAGGATGTTTAACAGATGGAAAAAAAAAAATCATGGATTGCCTCAATTGTAAAGTTTATAGTCTGTTTTGGTTTCATTTTCACTGTATTCTGTTCCTGTTTTGCTTGCCTGAGAAGCTGTTAATTAGTTTCCACACATCTGTTTCTGTTCATCTTGATGACTTTCCCCACATATTTAAGCCCTGAGTTTCATTTGGTTCCTTTGTCCACTATTAGTTTAATGTGGTGGTTTATGTTCTCTGGATTTTCGTGATACTAATTTAACTATAAACCTGCGATATGTTTAAAAATGAATAATATGGCTGACAACTTTCCACTCAGCGTAAAAAATCTGCTGAGCTTTATAAGTGTAATTTAATATTATTTATATACTATTATAAAACGGTTAGTTCCTGTCCTTGATTCTGATTGGTCAATAGCTGTGTTTTATTCACGATAAAACATGGCTATAACCGCTCCACCCAACGGTTCTGTGTATCATTACACAAAACCCTTAGCAACCACTCTTAGCAACGTAAACAGTTTGTTCTCAATTGATATTGTTCATTGAAGCTTACAGTATTATGTAGAAGAGTATTGTGAAAAAAAGATCGAGTGAGCGAATTTACTACCTGCATTCAGATTTAGCATTTTCCTTTAGGTCAGTCCTATGTTCATAATAAAAAATCCGTTTAAATGTCCAATATCTTGTCCTTTTAAAGGGTTAGTTCACCCAAAAATGAAAATTATGTCATTAATTACTCACCCTCATGCCGTTCCACACCCGTAAGACCTTCGTTAATCTTCGGAACACAAATTAAGATATTTGAGTTGAAATGCGATGGCTCCGTGAGGCCTTCATAAGGAGCAATGACATTTCCTCTCTCAAGATCCATAAAGGTACTAAAAACATATTTAAATCAGTTGTGAGTACAGTAGCTTAATATTATAATGCGACGAGAATATTTTCGTGGTGCGCCACAAAAAACGAAATAACGACTTATAAAGTGATGGCCGATTTCAAAACGCTGCTTCAGGAAGCATCGGAGCACAATGAATCAGTGTATCGAATCTGCTGTTCGGAGCGCCAAAGTCATGTGATTTCAGCCGTTGGCAGTTTGACACGCGATCTGAATCATGATTCGATACACTGATTCATAATGCTCTGATGCTTCATGAAGCAGTGTTTTGAAATCGGCAATCACTAAATAAGTCGTTATTTTGGTTTTTTTGGCGCACCAAAAATATTCTCGTCGCTTTATAACATTAATATTGAACCACTGTACTCACATGAACCGATTTAAATATGTTTTTAGTACCTTTATGGATTTTGAGAGAGGAAATGTCATTGCTCCCTATGTAGGCCTCACGGAGCCATCGGATTTCAACTAAAATATCTTAATTTGTGTTCCGAAGATTAACGAAGGTCTTACGGGTGTGGAACGGCACGAGGGTAAGTAATAAATGACAGAATTTTAATAAATAGTTCATTTTTGGGTGAACTAACCCTTTAACAGGTAAAGGGTTTTCCCGTGACTGACAGTGCTAGTCAAAGCATTTGTCAGTTGCGTTTTTTTCCATGTTCACAACAATTCAGTCTTTTCAATATAAAAGTCTTCACTACTGACTGACACACTCATAAAGACTTTGCCACCATCTAATGGCATAATAATGTAACTTCTGTTGCTGTTCACGGTCAGGGACAATTTTTTTCCGGCGGAAGGAAGGCTTTTAGTGATTTTTACTTCATGAAAGTTGCATTGATACGTATTTTTTTGGCTTTAATATTTGTATTGTGTGGTAACAGTTTTATAAAAATGCTTCGCTTTGCGTCGTGCCTAACAGCGCCCTTCAGCCGTGACTTATTCACGATACAGCACAGCCTCTCTTACCTTATTGCTTACTTATAGTATTTATTAATATTTTGAATTAGCTTTTATGTTTACATAAAAATAAAAGCTAATTCAAATTACCCCTCAAGGAGCAGATTCTAGACGCTCCAAAACTACTAGTTTTGGCCTAATGACATTTCTGCAGTTTACCCTAAAAGGAGTGAACCAATGTGAGCTTTATGGAAACAGTCCCTGCCATTGTCTGTGAAATTGCCCCCTCTCCAAGTCCCTGAAAGAGATCACCGAACAATGGAAAGGAAAGCTACCATGTATATCTTTCATCAATTTGCTCATGTTTACCACAATGGCCTTAAATTTTGCTTGTTCTTTCATCTTTTCTCAGATTTTGATGTTTTGCTGTTTCAAAGACTGTTGATCTGCATTACTTCTGATGGCTTGTTTTCCTCCTTTGATGTTGCAGATCTCTTAAAAGTCTATCCTGAGCCATAAAGAGAAAGAAGCACTTCATATCGATATACAGCTGTAGTCCTCATACACTGCTCGCGATCCATATTCCATTGATTCTCTATGACTCTTCTCACTTGTTAGATGCTTGTGAATTGCAGGCCCTCTGCAGTAAAAGACTCTCTGTTTTGTTCGCCTCTCCAGTGAATCTAAATACGCTCAGTGTATAACATGTCTGAATGCTTCACAGGCTTAATATTTCACACTTAGGGAGAGCTGGCATCAAAGAATACACAACTGCTGCATTTTACAATGACGTTTGTCGCTGTTGTGAGCAGTTTATTCCATCGTTAGTTTTATATAAAGGGTTCAGAGAAATTTTTCGTAATGCTTTACTCCCACTGAGGTTTTGGCTTCCAGCTGCCAAGCTGAATGAACACTCCTGATGAAGAAATGATTCATCCAGTTATAATAGCATTCATTTCTACACTCTACTTTGAGACATGAGTGCAGGATTCCCAAATGCAATGCTATTCAGCCCTTCAGGATTGTGCTGTTATGATTCTGATCCATGAGGAAGGGCTGACTGGTCGATGACAAATAAGAGTGTCCACAATAAAAAATAAAAAAAAATAAACATGCCAAGTTCATAGAAATGTACTCTTTGCATGTTGTTGTTTTTTGTTTTTTATTTATTTATACAATACATGTGAACATCTTAATCCCTTTTTCAGGATACTGTATTTTAAAGATAATTTTGTAAAATCCAATTAAACATGCCTTAGTCCTGCGGCAGGGAGGCATGAGGACAGCAGATATGGCCAGAGCAATAAACTGCAATGTCCGTAATGCAAAGGCCAATTCACACCACACAAACAGACACCGACAGCCAATCACAATAACTGATCTTGTATTGTTGCTTCAACACTTGTTGACATGTAACAATAGTTATGACTCTTCTGAGTTTTTTAAGGGGGGCAAGGCAGAGTGTTACATGAAGCTTATCAGAGAAATTGTAAGGAAAGTGGGCCTGACATATAAATTTCATACATCACTAATAAGGGTACTAAAGCAATTATAAGTAAGCTTACCAACAAAGTAAATTTTTATGAACAATGTTTTGGGATGCTCTTTCAAATAAAAAAGTTTAATTTAAAATAAGAAACTTAGATTTTTGTGAAAAATGTCATTTTAGTTTGAAATGGCTGGTTAAGCTAAAATGGGCCACAATTTTCAGCTAAAATGGGCTGCATACACACACACACACACACACACTTTTACACAAAAATTGAGGGTGAAAATAGGTTTCTAGGCCTAGATGTATCCATACAAAATCTTAACAGTCTTTTAAAAAAAAAAGCATTGCAGATGGTATGGCAGGAGGACAAACAAAGGAAGGAAACAGAGAGATAAGAAGAGAGAAGAGAAAGGGAAAGAAAGGAAGATGTCAGTACAGTACAATGTTAAGACCTATAGCTACAGAAAATGTTAAAGTGATTTTTTTTTTGTCAAAGATGTTCTAAAGTTTGACAGATATTTGACAAGCGTACACACATACATGCACACAAAAGACAATGCACAGAAACACATACCTATACAACATGATCAGTTCATTTTTAATTGCATTTTTTAATGAAATATTTGTTCAACTTTCTATTTAATGAAATACATTTATAGTGGCACACTAAAGACAATAGTGTCAATTTACTGTTAAAAATAAAATGATTTCAGCCAAAATTACCTGTGTTGATCTCATTTTTTTATATTGGCCCATTTTTACATGAATCATGATCGCATATTTTCAATTCAGAACAGCGGTTTTTTATAAACATTTGAGTTTGCATACAGGGTTTGAAATTAACTTTTTCACTCACCGGCCAATTTGGCTACTAAATTGTTAAGTTACCGGCCATTCAGAACTTCTACTAGCCAAAAAACAAAACAAAACAAAAAACAAAACATAAATAAAACAGATTAACTACATCACAACTGGAGGGTTCGAAAATAACAATGTGCAACTTCGTTCTACATTTCCCCAGCAAAGGGAGTAAACATAAGTAGCCCGCCAAATTGGCTAGTGATGTACCCGCCACAGTTGATGTTTACCCGCATGTGGCGGGTTGGCGAGTGTTAATTTCAAACCCTGTTTGCATCACTAGATAGTAGATAGTCTAATATTCTCGGTCGCTGAACATTTCTAATTATATCGTAAAACAGTTGTATAATAGGCCTACATACATCTACTTGCATCTTTCCACGAACTCTCGTTGCGTTGTGACAAGTTGACAGAAGAATGACAGTAAGACCCGTATTCTTTGATTTGATTGGCCATCTCGATCATTTTTACATTGTCGAGCGCTGTTAGGCCGTTGAGGCAGAGTAGCCTAAAATTGAATCAGCCAAAAAAAAAAAAAAAGTAAATAACTTTTAACAGCTTTACTCATCCTACACTTAAATGATAAGATACGATAAATAAAATGAGAAAATATGAGTTCTATTATTTTAGACTAGCCTAGCCTAACATTTTTTATTCATAGCTCAGACAAAATCATTATATCAAATCATTGGTTGGGCCATGTGACTTTTCTATATGTTTTTTTCTAATCTTATAAAATTATAAACTATTATGCTAAAGTTGTCTTTTAAAGAATTGTATTCTTTTATTATTATTATTATTATTATTAT
>RJVU01047928.1:2560718-2577085 GCA_003731715.1 Anabarilius grahami | reverse complement strand
AAAAAAAAAAAAAAAAAGAATTGCAGAAATGCAAAAATTAAAAACGTTCATCACAGAGAAGCTGTATAAAAAGTCATTATATGTATGAATTGCATTTTTTATGTATTTTTTAATAAATAAACATCTGCCATGTCATCAAAGGTCTGATATCAAAGGTCTCCTCTTATTCTCTATTCCAAGCCCAAAGCCTTATAAAAAATGTGAGATGTGGCAAATGGCAGAGAAAAAGAGAGTAGAGAAGTAAGGTTTCCAGTAAGTGCAGAGATTGGTTTGAGTTGTTGGGCTTGGAGCGTGCCTGATTTGCCCTGCTGAAATGTGAGAGCCTTAAGAGGATTGCAGTGGTTTCCTACTGGCCAGCTTTAATCAGTGCAGAACTGCAAATGTCTACAGCCACAGATTATGCAGGGATAACATGACAAGAACCCAGTCCTGCCAGCCCTACAAGATAACACATGGGGCACTGTACTTACTAATGAGACAGCGAAGAGGAGTCAGGGGGAGAGCGAGAGTCATATGTGTGTGTGCGTCCATGTCTGTAAGAGGTAAACCACTGTGCATTGTTTGTGCCCATGAGGATTGTCTTCATAAGCCTTGCAAAATGCGATATGTGAAGTCGAGCGTTTGTGCGCCATATCTTTGTTTTTCTCTGTTTGCCTTTGAACACAAATCAACATTTGTTTACTTCTCTTTGTACATGTGTGTGTGTATGTGTGTGTGTCTATGTGAGTGTGTGCACATCGCCCAGGGCCAGATAAAACAAGAGAATGCCAGTGAACCCTGTAAGAGCTACTGTCGTAATTCGGCCAGTACAGATGCAACCAAGCTGAAACAATACAGATCTATTGGGTTTTTCGTGCTGACCTGAGATCAGGGACTAGACTGAACTGGCAAGCAGGGTCTGACTCTTACCTTATGAAACGATGCACATGATTCATCGCCTGAATGACTTAATTCCTTCAGCATGACAAAGTTCTACAATACCGACCTGATAAAGACTATCCAACAACACCAACGAGGAGGCCAAGGTTGGCAAACACAAAAGGACAGACAAATAGCTTCTACTCCGTATGGCAGTAATGAAGAAGATTTTGAGATGCACAAATAAAGCTTTTGAAATGTTAAAAACCAAGGTGTAAAGTAGAGATGAGTGTGCTGTCGAAATCAATTACCCACCATCAATAGAACGCAATTGGAAAGCAACATGGAAATAGAGACAGAGCGGAAATGCAGAGACAGAAAATGAAATGCCTCTGCCTCCTCATTTGAACATACTGACTAAGCAAACATAAGACTGCCTCTTATTGATTTATTATTTAAGTGTCTGTTGTGATAAATTACAGCGCTACTGCCTAAAAAAAATACAATTTGTGCAATTTACCCCTCATTAAAATAAATAAACAAATAAATGAAACTCACAGAACATTGCTTTAGGGGAAAGCAAATTTAGTCCTGATGCTGTTTTTCTTCTATCCAATCAAGGTAATCTGCTGACATGAAATTCTTGTTAAACATGGTAATGCAGGCAGATTAATGTGCTGAAACTTGATAGCACCCAACAAGGTCTTAATTAAAAGTGGGGTGTAGGTATAGATGTGGAATATTTGCTGGAAGTGTTTCGAAGTAGACTAATTGGTGTAATAATTGCTGAGACACAAATAGTTCAATTAGAAACTGATTGTCTCATTACAGCAATATGCAAGTCTAAAAGTAGCTGAAAATCCAAGGCTTAACAGGAAGTGAGTGTGATATTGGCAAGTGTTGGTGTGCAGGTAACCTGGGTGCAGGGTTTCCAGGTCTGCGTTACAAAAATAGCCCAATGGCCAATCAAAAATAGCCTAGCTCACTGATCTATACATATGGCAGGATTGCTCAAGACTACTAAAGGCACCAGAAGTGTTCGAGCGACCATATTGCTATTCCCAACTGACAGAGAGCATCATTGACTGAGTCAAAACATAAAATCACCCGATTTGCAGTGTATACATGATTCATTTTTAGGATATATGCATGTAAATTAATTCTGTAATGTTTATGGTCTTGTCAGGCAGGACGAATTCATATGAAATTATAGTTACAGTTTCCTGTGAGATCAGGTTGAAATGAACACAAATGTACATAATTATGCAGGAAATATTAAACATGAACATTTATCTGGGATTATTATTTAGCAGAAATTGATTTAAATATACAATAAATATTACAATACAAGCCTCTGTTGTTATACTGCACTATACTGTATTCAAATTCAAAGTCCATACGCAGTCAGGGTTATTTCTCTTAATAAGTTGTGAAGCATGCATTTCAGACTCTTGGAGATCTTTGAAAGAATGACAGTTAAAAGGTTACAGAACAGAGCAAATTTTATGGCTTTTTACTAGCATGAAAGTTTGTATAGGAATTAAGTTATATATATTGTTGAATCAAATGGTAATTTAACCAATGTTTAAGCTTATATCTTAACTAAATAACTAAATAACGTTACATGGTGAATTAAGCCTAAAACAAATAACCATTTACAGTACATGCATTGTAAGAATGTACAGTGAGACTTCAGATATAAAAACACTCGTTAAAGGTGCAATATGTAAAAATTTTGCAGTAAAATATCCAAAAACCACTAGGCCAGTGTTATATATTTTGTTCACTTGAGTACTTACAATATCCCAAATGTTTGCAACTATTTGTAAGTCGTGAGAAAATTGCAATTTTAACCAAGGCTCCGGGACGTGTGAGGAGTCGCCTGTCAATTGCATCAGTTGTTACCCTCGGTTTCCGGTTTTATTTTGTAGAAACCATGGAAACACCAAAGATGTTTTAATATTTACACATTTTTATATACAAGGGAACAACTGTTTGGTTACGTTTATAGACAGAAAACTAATCATTGTTATGTAGCTCAACACATTTAGTCTTATTGTTTAAATCAAATTTTCTTGATTTTTTGCGAGTACCATGCTTTACCATGCCTTAGAGAAAAACACTATTTTGTGAAGTAGCTAACATAGCATAATTAAATGCAGCTTTATTTTTAGTAACAGTAATACAAATTTTTCTCCATCATACAATACGTTTTAAAATTAATTGCCATTTATCAACACAAGCCATCCAGCATTTAATATGATATTCTAAAATCGATCTATATTACTGCAGTGTGCAACAGTGTCTCACAGCAGCCGCTGAGCGAACGCACAGAGTAACGTTATAACGTCATTTTCAACACACTCAAATAACGTTAGAATAACGTTATAACGTCATTTTTAACACACTCAATTGTATCTAATATGATAAACAGAGCTGTGTTACCTCATACTCATGACCGGAAAAGCGGAAGCGGCACTGGCGACTGTGACATAATAAATGTCCTGCTGCTCGCGGCTTGTGTTGCGCAATCGCTCCAGTGGCCTCATTCAGCTCCCACAACACTCGGTCCTGCTCTGCTTTACACTACAGTAACGTTAATAATCGCATCCATGAACATGATTTCTTCCCGAGTCCTATCTCGATTCTTTTCCACCGGCCGTTGAGGTGAAGACCACATGTCCCAAGATTCCACGCTCAAACTTGCCGTCATCATGCGACGCCTTTGTTTTGAATAGGCCTCTAGCGACCTCTAGCGGACAGAAAATTTTACATATTGCACCTTTAAATAATGTTGTCTCATTAAATTCAGATGATTTCCTTATTGATTCATTAGAATGTGTGGGAATAACAATAGACCCTTTTCACATTTCCAGGTTTCTCAGAACCGGAAGTCATCATAGTTGGGTAAAATTCTATAGCGGTGAACATTAAATATATTTTTTGTGTTTCTATTTGCACTATTGCTGCACAATAGTGTTTTCACAACTTTCAAAAATAGGAAAAAAATAGAAAGAGAAAAAGATTTTTACTGTCACTCCCATAGCCGCTGTATTAGAAACACCCTCACAGCAGCATTAACTAATTTTTGTAATTTGATGCATTAACAGGTAATATAATACTAAGTATAGTGTTATAAATGTACATACGTTTTTTAAAAATGAAAATATAAAAAATTTTGCAGGATTTACGATATTGATGACCGTTAAAATGCATCATCACAGTCTGTGAAAAGGGTTTATATGGTGGTCTCGTGGCTTTACATGTTGGTAATATAAAGTAACATAAAGTAACTACTTCACCAAAACTCAACCATGCTATGTGGTTAAGTTTTGGCAAAGGAGTTACTTTATGTTTGGGAATGCATTTTGATGGCTGTCATAGTGTTTGAAGTAATTATCTGTTCGGCTGCCTTGGAGGCTGTGTGTGTGTTTTGGTGCGTGGGGGAAATAACTCTGCTTGTGGAGTGTGCTTGCCGTTGTCTTTGTGCACAATCTTTTAAAGAGGCCATGGGGAATGAGAGTAGGTCCTGCTTTGATCACACTGGATAGGGACTGCTGGCACAGGCACACTGCAGAGTTTGTTTCAAGCCTGCATGAGTAAGACAGTGTCTCAGCGTATCTCACTCACAGACTTTGGAATGCCAATGTAGATCGTACTGATGAGCTGTGCCATTAATGGTAGCTGAGCAGTGAAAATTGTTTTTCTGTTGCATGCACATCACACCTCTTTTTATTCCATGTAAATGATATGCTTCCAAGCTGTGTTTGGTAAGTTTCTAAGTGATGCATCCTTGTTTGATCCACCAGACAGTCTATTGATAAACATATAGGCCTACATTAAATAAACTGTCCCACCAACAACAGTTCAGTCATTCCCTGTGACACAATTTCAGACAAATCAGAGGTAAGCTTTAATGTGCAATCTTCTCCATGTGTGCCAAGTTTGTTTACTGGGTAAGAGAGTGTGAGTTTGAAAAGTATGGAGCCAGTAAAAAGACATTTGCTGATAGGATTATCACATTAATGAGAAACATCTATATGTGCTGATATACAGTCCAAACACACAGGGGCTTTTCAGTGTTTGCATCACTCTGGTTGTCTGTGCGTGTTCCATACAGACAGCATGTGCATTAGTGGTGGGGATTCAGTGCAGGTTGATACACCAGCAGGTGGCTGGTGAGTCAGTCATTTGAATAATTCACTCAACTGATTCTTTCAAAAACACTGATTCATTCAAAATCTGCATTCATTCATGCAGAACTGCTGTTTTTGCCTATATTTTTGGTTGGTTGAATTATTCACTCAGTGAGTCACTTGAAAAGGCAAAGTGTTTCCCTAATAATAAGAAATGTGTCTTATTACCAAATCAGCATATTAGAATAATTTCTAAAGGATCATGTGACACTGAAGACTGGAGTAATGGATGCTTTAATAAATTGCATTTAAATAAATGTGTTACATTTTAAAATATATTAAAATAGAAAACTGTTATTTTATTTCTTTGTTTTTATTAAATATAAATTTCTTTCGATCTGATTTGTGATAGGAAAAGGGAGAAGAGCGAGTTTGACAAAAGGCGGATTTGAACCCGGGTCGATCGCATCAAAAGCTACTTTCATAGACCATACTCTCTACAGCCTACGCCACTACAGATGTTAAAGAATTAGTTCACTTTCAAATGAAAATAACCCAAGCTTTACTCACCCTCTAGCTATCCTAGGTGTGTATGACTTTCTTCTTTCTGATGAACTCAATCTTCGTAACTTGAATACAGAAGGCGGTCTGGCGGAAGCTATTTTACTTCATAACTTGTTAAATATATATATATATGTTTTTTACTCAAACTCTTTATTAACCCCCTGGAGCTGTGTGAAGAAAGTTTATGATGGATGGATGTGGATGGAGGCATCTTCAGCTCATACTCGTTGATCCCATTCACTGCCTTTATAAAGCTCGGATACGTCAGGATATTTAATAATATTTCACCGACTGTGTTCAACAGAAAGAAGAAAGTAATTTACACCGAGGATGGCTTGAGGGTGAGTAAAGCTTGGGGGAATTTTCATTTGAAAGAGAACTAATCCTTTAAACAAGAACATGTCTTTTTAGTATTTAACTGAAACAATTTGATGGCTAAATTACAGCCTGCGCACATTAAATTGGACACCAGTTGGTATTTTAAGCATTAAATGAGGTAAATTCCCTGTTTTGGGTTGACATATGATAACTTAACAGTAAAAAGATATAAAGTATCTCACAGAAATGAGTACACCCCTCACATTTTTATAAATATTTTATTATATCTTTTCATGTGACAACACTGAAGAAATGACACTTTGCTACAATGTAAAGTAGTGAGTGTACAGCTTGCTGTCACCTCAAAATAACTCAACACACAGCCATTAATGTCTAAACCGCTGGCCACAAAAGTGAGCACACCCCTAAGTGAAAATGTCCAAAGGTTCACAGGTTGCCACTGGAGTCCTCTTCTACTCCTCCATGACGACATCATGGAGCTGGTGGATGTTAGAGACCTTGTGCTCCTCCAACTTCCGTTTGAGGATGCCCCACAGATGCTCAATAGGGTTTAGGTCTGGAGACATGCTTGGCCAGTCCATCACCTTTACCCTCAGCCATGCAGACCAATTTGATGCAGTGTGCAGCGAATGGTCTGAGCACTGACAGGCTGACCCCCCACCCCTTCAACCTCTGCAGCAATGCTGGCAGCACTCATACGTCTATTTCCCAAACACAACCTCTGGATATGATGCTGAGTATGTGCGCTCAACTTCTTTGGTCGACCATGGCGAGGCCTGTTCTGAGTGGAACCTGTCCTGTTAAACCGCTGTATGGTCTTGGCCACCGTGCTGCAGCTCAGTTTCAGCGTCTTGGCAATCTTCTTATAGCCTACGCCATCTTTATGTAGAGCAACAATTCTTTTTTTCAGATCCTCAGAGAGTTCTTTGCCATGAGGTGCCATGTTGAACTTCCAGTGACCAGTATGAGAGACTGAGAGCGATAACACCAAATTTAACACAACTGCTCCCCATTCACACCTGAGACCTTGTAACACTAACGAGTCACATGACACCCGGGAGAGAAAATGGCTAATTGGGCCCAATTTGGACATTTTCACTTAGGGGTGTACTCACTTTTGTGGCCAGCGGTTTAGACATTAAGGCCAGAACACACCAAGCCAGACGAACTAGTGGCGACGAAAGTAGACTGCGGGGTTGGTTCACGTCGGCAGCGTCTGTGTCCAAATTTGTCCTGACACACCAAACCGACGCTAAACAGCCGACGGCCAAGTAGCACGTCATTCTGCGCCTGCATGAGATGAAATGCCTTTCTGTACCAGCAGGTGGCAGTATCTGAACAGCCAATCAGAATGATCAGATGGCCCGACGGACCGACGAGCTCCGACGCCGATTCAACATTTCAAATCGGCCGAAAAAAAGCCGACGAGGACCAACTTCAGCCGACGGTGCGGAACACACTGAGAAAACTTAGTCGGCCGACGAAGAAAAACTGCCTGACGGCCGACCGTCGGCTTGGTGTGTTCCTGCCTTTAATGGCTGTGTGTTGAGTTATTTTGAGGTGACAGCAAATTCACACTGTTATACAAGCTGTAGACTCACTACTTACATTGTAGCAAAGTGTCATTTCTTCAGTGTTGTCACATGAAAAGATTAAATAAAATATTTACAAAAATGTGAGGGGTGTACTTACTTCTGTGAGATACTGTAAGTTCACTCTCCTTTTCTTCGCTTAACTGCCGCTAAAAGGCCTCCATCTTGTTTGAATTTTTTCTGAAATCACTAAGCCGGTCACGTGATCGACTGCTAGCATTCTGATTGGAGGATCTCAAAAAAAGTTCCATGCATGACCTAACAAAGTATCCAGATAGAAATTTGTTGCTCATTCTCAATGGGAAAGTCCTCAAGCAACATTGCTCAACAACATTGCTCAAAAAGTGTATACCGACCTCATTTTTAAAAAAATATTGCATCAGAGGAGAACAATTAAAAGCATGGTTAATAATGATGAGGTCACTGAAAAAGACAAGTTCTCATGGAGATGAAGGAGAAGAACCCCTGCTATTCAGAATGGAGCAGCCTGGAAATGACAACATGGAGCACTGTGGGGGAACTGAAATCGCAGCACCTCAAACAGGCTTGTCAGTGGCTGCTTTAGGGTGGTATGGGTAATGATGGCCTCAGGCTGTGGTTGAGGCTCAGAACAGCAGCAGGGTGGCGTGGCAGTGAGGAGAGGCTGAGGGAGCTCGTGAATCTGACTGGGGTGAGGATTCCTGAATGCTAATGCCTTTAGTGCTTGGCTAATTGGCTAATAACTCACAATACATATTCAGAGAAAGTCACTCTCAGATTCTGTGTGACCAAAACCAGCTGAAGCCAAACATTTTATGTCTTGTCCTAATGCCCCTGTCTTATAAACTTTCATTTCACCTCAAACGAGTAGCTGACATGTACTGTCTGCAAGGGACATTTGTTATACCCCATCATAGAAAATAAATGGGAGATATCCAGTCAGCCGTCTATTGTGTATCATTCAGTTCATTAAAGCTTCATTTGTATCCTCTTTCATCCCTATTCATGTCCCAGAGCTCAGCTCTGACCCATACAGATCCCTGTAGAGAAATGACCTGTACCCTCCCCGTGCTCTAAAATAATTGGAAAGACTTACATCCAAGCTGGTAAGGAATAATTGAATAAGTATAACTACTGTACAGTCTCTCTCCATTCAGGCTGTGCAGCACCTTTGGATAAATATACTTTTCCCCCCACAGGGATGTCAGAAAAAGACCCACATAATATAATTTTGGAAGGATCCTTCAGCTTGTCTGAACTCATGAAGGGAGCACCAATGCCTTAAAACAGGAATTGCTTGCTTTTTTAATTTTTTTATTTATTTTAATAAATCTTCTTACTCTCATAAGGGGGAAAAAAACATGTAAAACATGGGGATGATCAAACTAACACTGACATGTAAAATCTATACTTCCCCTCCAACAGAATTATGGGTACATATGATTAATGTTATCCTTTCTCCTGAATTAAAATCAAATGAAAAATATGCCTTTGTCTTATTGGCCTGTCATATTAGATTTATCATATTCTTATCTATTACAAACACATTGGCCGAGTCTTTCTTCCCTTTTTCACAGCAACAGTAGCACATATGAAAATCCAGACGAAGAGCAAGAAGAGCAGTGTTTCCCTTGACTTTGGTTATTAGTGGAAGTTAAGGAGCTGCTGTTTGAGCATGTGACAGCATTCGCTGCGGGCGATACCCTTGCTGTCCTGAAGATTCTTGTGGAGAGAGTGAAGAGAAGCAGGGATAATAGGCCTCTCTGTGCTACCTTTATTGCCTGACGTGTATTTAACTCTCCAGTCTTCATCTGTCTGCACTGTGCGATTGACTGACTGGCCATGGCAGCTGTTCTAAAAAATGATTGCTTTGAAACAGTGTAATTAAAATGTGTTTAATTAACAGAGCAGAACAATAGAGAACGGTTGGAGCTCTGTGACATGAACATTGGAAATCTGTCTTCACAAAGGCTAAATAAAAATGATGCAAATTGAAATACAGGAAAACAGGGTGGTTGAAAATAATATTGTTTGCTTGTCTGGGGTTAAAAATCAAATTGCAAATGAATAACCAATGGAATGCAGGTGGTGTCACCTCCAAATTGTTGCCTAGAAGCTACAATTTGTTTTTTCAGTCAGACTTAAGACTTGTGTCACCTGTGTTGTTGGTGTGGAAGGCAAACTGTGTTTGTTTTGATATATCAACAGTTTCATAATGACAATATAAAGGTTTAATCTATACAAAACATTATAGGAGATTGCATTATTATAATAATTCCTTTGTTTTCGTACATTTTGTGTAATTGCAGTGTGGACTGAAGTGTAATTGCCAGAAAACGAGTTTTGATTGCTGTTTTTCTAGAAAAAAACAACAACAACAGCAAAGGTCCAAAAAAGATGCCATAATGCAGAATGTATATTGGTATTCTTTGTGTAATTAAATAAAAAAGTTTTTTTTTGTATCTTGTATACACAGTCCATATTAATAACAAATAATTCTCACTACTTCTTCAAAGTGAATCTGTCTGCACAGATTTCATGTCAATCTTACAAACCTTCAAAGATCTTCCTGTGAGATGACGTGTTTCCAAGTTCCTTCTTTAAGATGTTTACTCATCTGATGCACAGTGGGGAATACTCTCTTCTGCTTCTTATTTATTTATCAGTCTTTAATTTTAATCAGTGGATCTAGCTTTGGGATGAGGATAGACTTCAAACTATAAGCTGATTGATGTGCATATTCACAATCTCAGCATAAACCGGGAGAGTATTTGGCAGAAGGAGAGACTCAGAAGTACATGGTAGATGTTGACTAATGTATAAAGAGATGTGATACCACACTCTAGTGAGGTTATTGATACCAGCTGAGGGACACCATCTTATTACCCTGCTAACAATTCCTTGACACATGGGATATGAAGTGTTAAAGTCAACATGATATCGAAATTAACCCACTGTACTTACTATAGCATGTTCCTGGTCGATTCACTATGTTATGAAAAATAATTAATATTTTTGTCTGTTATCAAAATGTAATAATGTGCTCTGCATGACTTTGCTTTTTGGCTGACCCAATAAATTCCTCTTACATTTTTTCTCATTGAATATCCTGTTTCACCCTGGAATATGTTAAAGTGCCCATATTATGCTATTTTAAAGGTTCCTAATTTTGTTTTGGCAGTCTTTTACAGCAGGTTTACATGCATCTAAGGTAAAAAACAACAACAACAACAACAACAACGTAATTTTCTCATAATATACATTTCAGCATCACCTCTTTTCTCACAGTGTCTGAAACGGTTCCATAAAGGATTCGGTCTCTCCCTTCTGAGAGCCTATTCTGCTCCGATTGGTCTGTTGTGATTGGTCTACTGCATGCAGTGCGCATCAAAAAACGAAATGCCCATCTTAATTTCAACTCCAGTGCTTCCTCAGCAGTGCTAAGAGCTGTGTCAGTGCAAAGAACAGTAACAATGGTGTCGGTTTTACTGTATCAATTCGATCCTGTGTCCTCTGTAAGTGCATGCAAAGTGGATTTTCTTATGTCTTCTTGATATGTCGACAACATGAACCAAACTCTTCCAAGCCTCACCTACAACTACAGTTTTTGAGGGTGGGTCAAAGTAGACGATGTTAGGCCCATAGAGTTCAAAATAAATAAATTAAAGGGGCTCTATGTAAGTATTTGACTGTACTAAAGCATAAAAATACCATAATATGTTTGCATATTTATTATATTAATATATATTATATATTAAACATGTTCAATTCACATACTCATTTCTCTGAAAACCAATGCTACAGCCAGTTATTTTACTTTTAAATTTGCGTTCCATGTCAGAATTTCTGTTTTTGTTTCTGTGTGCAAGACCGCACCTTGCTAATTTACCCAGTAGTATTTCTCCACCCCGGGTTGCCAGTTGGCGGAAAACACATGCAGCGAATTGCAGCCATGGAAGCCAGCGAACAAACTGGGTCAGAGATCGCAGATTCTACCCGACCTAAAAAGCCTCAGCATCCATCTAAAATCTCTATGAACGGGAGCATATTAAAACACGATATCAACTCATCATAAATCAATAAATCAACTAATTATCTTACAGTGTGTAAGTCACCTCGCCTTCCAATGTCGCTCCTGTTGCGTGTCTTCAAACTGGCAACCCGCGAGAGCGTCGATCCTGAGGAGGAGGGGGCGGGGCTAACAATATTTTGAATTTGAACTGCAGTACCCATTTCAACCACTAGCTGACATTCTTACATAGAGCCCCTTTAAAATAAACAAATATGTACAATAAGGCCATTAACATATATTAAGAAAATAGGATTGATTGTAATTTCATCCTGACTTAAAATATCCCCCCCCATCACCAGTGGTGCCATGAGATGACAACACCAGGGCTGCGTTCAGCCCCGACAAAACGTTGCAAAACGTTTTTTAAACAGAAACGGTGGTGCGTTGAACACCCCGTTCTGATAATGCAAGAGTTGCAACTATGGCAGCTGAGAAGGCCATTCTTTGTGTTCTTTTTGAAGAATTGTCGGAGCCTGATGAAATCGGTTAGCCTGACGTGGTCATACTCAATTCTAGTCAGAATCTTTAAATGTGCAGAATACTGCTCCATTGGGCTTTGATTATGGGGGCGTATTTCAACCAATCCAGGAAAGACCTCAATTGGATAGACCTACAACCAATCAGAGCTACAGTCAACAGAACTCAACTGCACACATGCTGGAACTAGTAGAAGATGAGCGTAAACAATCTTTGCCGGTGTTGTAAAAAGAATTTTAAAATCTTTTAAAATTAATGCGCTGTCGATACCTTCTATAACGGACGCGATGGCGGAATCTACACATCTCAGTTCTTCAACAACAGCCATCATTGTTGTAAACTAATTCAACCGAAGCGCTCTTTGATGACGTGGTTTATTACGTTTCTGGTGATAATCTGTCAATCATCGCCCTGACAAATGTGATTGGTCCGAACAGTTTCTGTTCGGGCATAATTACTCCTCTACGGATCGAGTCCAGACCGAACTCCCCGACCTCAAAATGTTGTGGGCGGGGCTAAGTTCGGCTGGCATCCAGGCTAGAAATCGGTATAAATACATGTTTAATACTGCAAAGTATGCTCAATATTACAGTCACTGCCCTTGTCGTCCAGAATAAAAGAGAACATCCCAATCGAGTGAAGGGATTTGTGGAAACTGTGGTTCCTAATTATTGTGATCCAACATTTGCCTCGCATTTCAGGATGAAAAGACAAACATTTCAGATCCACTTCTTACCTCCGAGACTGTGTTATGATCTATATGACCTTAGTATTTTTTTTGTTTTATTTATTTTATTTTTATTGTATCAGGCTTATCATTATTGATGATCACTATTGTTGTGCTATGATATTGTAATATTTACCATTATATAATCAGAGGAGAATAGAAAAGTTTATGAAAGTGTCACTCCAAAATACGATAGCAAAATATATAAATATGTATAGTACTTTTATGTTACATTAATACCCATTGTGCGAGCTGTCTCTTTAATACCGCATGGTTTATATACATGTTGGGCTGACATTTTTGACACACCCACCAAACAAGAGAAAATGTATATCAAACCCCGTTGCACACCGCTTCCAGAAAACATGTCGTTCAACCCGGAAACCGTAGCAAAACGTTGAGCTTGAACGTGCCCCCGTTCTTCCAAGAAGCAGACAGCTAGTTCATTACTACCTATCATTCAGTCATCACTTATTGCATCTAATTAAAGGTGCCATAGAATTTAAAATTGAATTTACCTCGGCATAGTTGAATAACAAGAGTTCAGTACATGGAAATTACATACAGTGAGTCTCAAACACCATTGTTTCCTCCTTCTTATATAAATCTCATTTGTTTAAAAGACTTCCGAAGAACAGGCGAATCTCAACATAACACCGACTGTTACGTAACAGTCGGGATCATTAATATGTACGCCCCCAATATTTGCATATGCTAGCTCATGTTCAAGGCATTCAAGCCAGTATTAACGTCTGGATGTGCACAGCTGAATCATCAGACTAGGTAAGCAAGCAAGGACAATAGCATGATATAACATGATATTTTTAGTGATATTTGTAAATTGTCTTTCTAAATGTTTCGTTAGCATGTTTCTACTGTACTGTTAAATGTGTTTAAAGTTACCATTGTTTATTACTGTATTCACGGAGACAAGAGAGCCGTCGCTATTTTCATTTTTAAACACTTGCAGTCTGTATAATTCAAAAACACAACTTCATTCTTTATAAATCTCTCCAACAGTGTAGCGTTAGCCGTTAGCCACGGAGCATAGCCTCAAACTCATTCAGAAATAAATGCAAACATCCAAAATAAATACTATACTCACAGGAATCGATGTATGCATGATGAACACTTTGTAAAGATCCATTTTGACGGTTGTATTATAGTCGAGAGCTCGGGGGGCAGGGAGCGCGAGGATTTAAAGGGGCCGCGCGCTGAATCGGTGCATAGTTAATGATGCCCCAAAATAGGCAGTTAAAAAAAAATTAATAAAAAAAAATCTATGGGGTATTTTGAGCTGAAACTTCACAGACACATTCAGGGGACACCTTAGATTTATATTACATCTTGTGAAAGAACGTTCTAGGGCACCTTTAAATCACCTAAGATTGCTGCACTGAACACAGGTATTGCCTAAATTGCGCCTGTGTTTTTCAGCAGTTTGCTGTCACCAGTTTATGAGGCAGGAATATATTCTAATGTGATCATATTCACTGAGCAGGTAATTTATTATGTGCTAGCTGATACACTATCTACCTTGAGCTGTAAATAGCTTTCTCAGTCTTCAAGAGCATAAGGCCACATTGCTTTCTCTGTGTTTTGAATAAGAGATTACTGTGCCTGGCGCTACTGGCTACAGATACCGTCATTATCAACTGTGGCAGGAGACACTCTCCAGCTCCCCTTGCAAACATATCCTAAATCAATCTCCACCGAGCCCTCTGGAGGTTGATAATGAGCTGATTGAGGAGTGAGTTACCTATATAGATGAATCCTGATGAAATCATTCTGAGAAATAAATGAAAGTGTGTACAAAATGATAAGATTTGGACATCACACAGTAGTTAATATGGATTTTATTTAAAAGTTTTAGAATTAGACATATTTACTTAAGGGAGCAGCAGATCATTTGACACATAAATCAAGTTCATAAGCCATATTCAGACAGGACTAGTTTTCAAAATGATGTTTTAGTTATATTTTTTTTCATCACTTGACGTTTGTGATTTCATTTTGGACGGGACTAACATCTCTGGGTGCTTCTCATTTCTTATCGGTGCATTCTTGTTTCCTTGCTCCATTGAAATATGTGAGATGTAAAGTTTATTTAAACTGCAAAAGTAAAGCATACATATAAATTATTGTTGACAGATGTGATGAGGGAGGAGAATGTATACATGCATCAGGTTTCTTGATGAGAAAGACTTCCGCAAAGGGTACACCTGTGTATCCTCACTCATGACTCCTCGGGAAGCTTCCTCACTCCTCGTGGTGCAATTAGAGAATTAAGATGTCCTTCAAGATGGCTGAGTTCGATCGGTTTCCGGGTCACAGGCTAGAGGATGTAGGAGCGAGGAAATGAGGAAGCATCAATTTGAGTATTGAGAAGCACCGACTATGTTTATTACAGAGGTGGGAGTGTGTGTTTTCTAGACGTGGGCATTGCGGGTCATGCGCTATGCTTTCGTCCATCACGCAGGGCCGTCGCCAGAACATGGGGGGGCATTCGGTTTTCATAGGGGGGCACACATTTTTATAATCTGAGAAACAGACGTTCGCCAAAATAATAATGTCCCGTATTTATTATTAATGAAACAGACTTCTATATATCTAAAGAAATAGACTTCTATAATGAAATAAAGTTCTATATTACCCCAAAAACACAAGATAGTTGATCCTAATTAGATCAAACTACACCAAAAACTAAACCCCTTTGCATTATGGCAATATACTTTGCAAACACGAGGCACAAAGCTTTTCAATTCTTCGAACAACACAATAATAAAAACGATACATACCAAATAGCAATAAAAATATTATGCATATATCTGTAGCATATTGATGTGTAACAAAGACTGAGTGTACTCACCAATAAAATAGTTGAAGGCGGCGGGTCTCCGAACGATAGGCTACTAGTCATTTATAAATAAGCCCTAATTATGTTTCAAGTTCCGTTTTGTGTAATAATGCATTAAATATGAATTTTCTGATCATAGGCGGAGGGTGAACGAACTCCAGGGTAAGGAGATGCGATTCCCATTTAAAAACACATTTAAACAGATTTCCTTGAAATAGTTTTAACTTAGCCTACTTGTCACAGCACAACCTACATATCCCAACATAAACACTGCTGATAAATTATTTGTTAATAAAGTGTTTACGTTCACAAACCACTGTTAATCTTTTAAAAATATGCACGCGGGATTTGGCAGAGAGTGCGCAAAAGGCACTCCCTTTATAATCACAAAAAATCTCACTCATAGTTCATTGCGATCTCAAGAAATTCTGTAACAATAAATTAAACTGACTGCATAATAATTACATAACCATTTACATAATTGTTTGTTATAATGAGGGAATATTTGCCAGTGTCCACAACTCAAAATCCACTCACCGCTCAAAACGAGTTTTTGTTCAGTGCTAAGTTACTTCTCTGATTGGTCATTGCGTTCCAAAAATCAACAGATTTGTTCGTGATTGGCTATAGTCTCAAGTCCACGCCTTACACACACTCCGCCTAATTTCTATTTCATATTTCTGAAGATAATGTGTTATTTAAAGTTACCGTTGTAGAGATTGTGTTCCTATGAGCTAAATGCTGCTGAAGACATTTCGTTATGGAA
>RJVU01047928.1:2527542-2557162 GCA_003731715.1 Anabarilius grahami | reverse complement strand
CTCCCTTCCTCCCTTCCTTCCTCTTTCTTCACAAAAACATTTGTATTGTAGTGTTATTACTTTTCAACCCCATGTTATTATTTCTTTAAAGAAGAAACTCAAGATAGATTTAAACCTTAAGAGTTTTATTTTTTTCTCCGTCATACAATACATTTTAAAATTAATTGCATGCCATTTATCAACACAAGCCATCCAGAGCTTACTGCAGTGTGCAACAAGTGTCTCACATCAGCCGCCGAGCGAACGCACAGAGTAACATAACATTTTCAACACAGTTAAATGTATCTAATATGATAAACAGAGCTGTGTTACCTCATACTCATGACCGGAAAAGCGGAAGCAGCGCCGGCGACTGTGGCATAATAAAAGTCCTGCTGCTCGCGGCTTGTGTTGCGCAATCGCTCCAGCGGCCTCGTTCAGCTCCCACAACACTCGGTCCTGCTCTGCTTCACACTACAGTAACGGTAATAATCGCATCCATGAACATGATTTCTTGCCGAGTCCTATCCCGATTTATTTCCACCGGCTGTGAGGTGAAGACCACATGTCCCAAGATTCCACGCTCAAACTTGGCTTTATCAAGCCACGCCTTTGTTTTGAATAGGCCTCTAGCGACCTCTAGCGGACAGAAAATTCTACATATTGCACCTTTAACCATTTTGTTTTGCTAATTAATTTTACCATTATTAATCATCAAGCCTCTATATTAAACATACAGAGGCTTGATGATCATTTTTGTTTTCAGTTGAATGTTTATTTCACACATCCTTTGATTTGTAAACAAGGGATCATGTCTTTTTGGGTTGCTGAAAAAAATGCAGTATTGTTATCTTGGCAGTTCATAGCTGTGCAGACTTCCTATTTCTTTTAGCTGCTAACTTAAAAAGTTTGTACATTTTCATCATATTTCTGAAAGCGTTATGAAATTCATGCATTTGTTCTGCTTTACAACTGCAGGTGTTGTGTTAAGTTTTATATAGATATGATATGCTTAAATGTTAACATTTAACATGATAATTATGCCTAGGCCTTATTTTATTAGAGTCTGTTTCATTACATGCAGGTCTTATAGATGACCCTTTTGAGAAATGCCTCAGAAGAGATGTTGACTATTACTGATGTAGGCTCATCTTGTCCGTTCTAGAGCCAAGAACAGAGGTGTGACATTTCCAGAAGATATGGACAGAACTGAACTTTGAAATGATGGGCTCCTGCTGTGTGGTAAGACTATGTGACTAATACTGAAAAAAAAAAAACTTTTATTCACAGTAAAGGAAAACCTTTTACATTTTATTAAATTTTTGTTACCAGTACTGTTTTCATGCATAAATGTTCTTTCAGGTTAATTTCAAAGTAGAATCTCTGTCCAGTCATTTGTGTTGCATTGTCTTCTGAACTCCTGCAAACCTATCAGCAATGTACTTGCCTTTTAAATGGGCGCCAATTTATTATTTGCATGGTTTATGTACTGTAGTTGTGGACAGTGATGGATGCCAAACAAATCAAATATCATATTGCCTTTATTGATTGCCTCCTCCTGTAGAAAATTCCATTGGAGGATTCCAGTGATACTGATGAGTTGCACACCCATGCCATTACGCTGGCAGGGCAACAAGACATGATTTCCCTTGCTTTCCTTGTCAAAGGACTTTTTTCTTTCTCTCTCCCCGCATTTCTCAGCCTTTCATCTCTGAGCATTTGATGGCCCTTGATTATTCCCTCTATTGAGATCCTGCCAGTCCTATAGTTCTCTCTGTTGCTGAGATGAAGAACCATATAAAACTATAGTTACAGGAAGTGGAAAAGGGTTTATATAGGTATATATATTTTGTTAGTTGCTCTGAAGGCAAATGTAAATGGTAGGTAAGAGCAAATTTTGAGAGCATTTAGTTTACTATGAATCCACTAGCGCTGAACAGAAATGTCATTTAGAATGCCTGGGTATGTTTTATATGTGACGCAAATTAATTTGTATGGTTTGGTCTCGTGTCACTAAAGGCGTGTGTTTGTGCCAGTGCAAATGACTTTTTGTTAAATGTCTCATTTTGTTACGGTCCGCTGGTGTATCAAACACACGACGAGGAAGATAATAGTTAAACAAGTCTTTACTTGATAATCCAAAGAGAGAATACAGAATCCAGACAGAAACATACACCAACTTCGAAACAAACGAGACCCGACCAAGACACACCAACAGAACTGAACTGATATACGCAGACAATTAACTAAAATGACTAACAGCTGTGATGAATATGATTTGTGTCCATGGTAACAGATTGTGGCGGGAAATTAGAACAAAGAAGCACGTGACAGATGAAAACAAACAAATTGAAAGTTCATGTGGAGTGTGGATGTGACACATTTTAGTTTTATTTCATAAATAATTAATTGCTATTTTGACTTTTGAAATTATGTAAATGTGTTTGACGTCAAACGCATTCATCTCACATGTTAAGGCATTCACACTGATAGTCATGAAACACAACTTTTTGTGACACAAACAAACAATTTGGTTAATGTATTGTGTGCTGAAAAAAAAAAATGTTTGTACATAGTCTTGGCTGTGTAAATGGGGAAAAAACAAAAGAAAGTGGATCGGACTAGGGGGTATTCCAGAAAACAGGTTATATGACATGCCGGGTATGTTTAAGAGTAAGTACGCGGATAACCTCAACTTTCGGTTCTAAAAACGGAGGTAACTTTCAGGGTATGTAAGTAGCCATAGCAACTTACTCTCTGAACATAACCTGCGCCGAGTTCACACTCCACGATTATCTGGGGTAGCATTCAGTCACTGCCGTGTGCACATCACATGATAGATCGGCGACAGGGGGTTACCCATTGCATGACTTTACAATAGGAAGAATCGCAGACAACTCTGTTTGGTCCGCAAACTACGTTTCACAACCAAACATGCGAGAAGTGATAAGGAAATAATGCAAGGTCATTCGTGAGAACGGAATTGTTATTAAAAAATTTTGCCCGGTAGAAGCTTGCAATCCAAATTTTCTGTGCGCTAATTTGCAGCAAAAAGGAGAAAAAGAAGAAAAGGTTATGGAGGAGGAAATGGTTGTGGAGATGCAGGTCTATAACTCCTCCCTGAACTTCCCACTGCCCTGTATCTTGCTCTTTCATTGGCTGTAGGTCATCGCCGATGTCATTTTCAGCCAGAACACATTTAATACCGCAGAGTTGCAGACAGGTCCAAATATTTGGCATGGCAAATATCTCACAGGCTGTGGCGCTTCTCTCAGATTGTGTATAATTCACTCGCGTGAACGAGCACTGATTTGCCTCCGATTTCAGGCATTTGAAGGCAGTTTCGCAAAATCTGTCAGCGAGTGAAAATCGGGCCTAAAATCGTGCAGTGTGAACTCGGCATTAGTTTACTTCAGAGGTATTCACTGATTTATGGATGAGACTGCCGTGGGTGTGACAGAATTATATATACTGTTATATCAATATTTATACCTTAGTCTGTTTAAATACTCGATTCTGATTGGCTGGAAGGTGTGCAGTAAAACCGTTTAATGCACAGGTAGTTCCAGTCAGTTTGATTACAGATCGAAATTAATCCGCCACTATAAACATTGGTAACCAACCATAGTAACACAGTTACGCTCGCAAACAGAGTGAGAGACATAACGTTATATGAAAACGTTTATTTTGGTAGGCTAAATGCATGATTTTTGCATATCGTTTAATTTGTATGGTGAATATGGAAATTTTGAGAAATGGGCCCAGGCACAAGACGAAATAGAAGACTTGGAGAAGACGTTGAATAACAAAAAACGGTACAAAGAATTAACACCGGCAGAGCTAGATAGGATAGAAAACGACAAAGATTAGGTCAATACGAAAAAGACAACTAAATGGGCAGTTAACACTTTCAGTGACTTTTTGCGCCAAAGACCGAACAGTTGTGATGTCGAGACCCAGGGCCGCATTAAAACTACAAGGGGCCCCTGGGCTTTACCTCTTGAGGGGGCCCTTCATCCACCAGAACTATTACCTACATTCACTCAATCTTCTTAATCACAAAGTGCAAGTTATCAGCCTTTTATTTTGCATGGATAAATGCCATTACCAAAACATCCAAAACATCCAAACCTATAGGTCTGTTATAAAATATAAATATCACTGCATGAACTACATATTTGCGCACAGTCTGAACTATTTGTACAGGCTACTCATTTCGAAGGCTGCATCCTCCGGAGGTTGCATTTGAAGGCTGTATACTTCATTGAGGCCGGCTCATTTAAGAAAAAGAACCGTTGGATTGCAAAGTAAGAAAGAAAATACAGCATTTTGCACCTCACAAGTAATAACCATCAATTTTATTATGGTTTCTTTTCTTAAATAAGACATCCTTAATGATGTATGTAGCCTTCAAATGCGAGCTCTGGAGGACGCAGCTGCTGCGTCCCAATTCGCATACTATCCGTCCTAAATAGTATTCGAAAAAAAGAATAAGTATGTCCCAAATCGTAGTATGTTGAAATGAGTATTGCAAAGATACCCGGATGGTCTACTTTTTCCGGTTAGAATTTTAAGTGCAGATCCGTGCACACTTCTAACGGCTAATATTGCCCATAACACATTGCGCTGTGGACGAGGATTCGATTAGAACTACAAATACAAATAAAAAGTGTTAAAAAAACTACAAACATGACGTATGTGCAAGACCGACGGTTAAGCTGAGCGGTTAAGATAAAGGGGCTTGAATGATTAATAATCAGTATCTAACCTGACGAAAAGATATTTATTAAATGTTATCCACATTATATTTAATCTGCAACAGCATTGTGAACTTTTATAACGATGCGTTTGGTCATTAACTTTTAAATGCATCATTATGCAAAGATGAGGAGAGTTATTGCATGAAAGACCCATGACTGGCAGATTAACGTGCGACTACATTTCTCTCCGAAACGGTAGGAAATTAAATTTAATTGAATGTGGAGGATTTTAACTGTGATAAGATGATTGACAGGGCCGTTTAAACGGTTACAGGTTGCGTAACTAAGCGACAGAACGTCCGTTAAAGACGCAATTATGACGAGGTAGTATGTCCCAAAGCTTGCATACTCTTCTGCTACACACTCAAAAGTATGTACCTTTTCTTTACAAAAAACAGTACATACTTTTAGGAAGTAGTATAAGTAGGCGAATTGGGACGCAGCAAGCCTCTGAAATGAGATGCAGATTCGAACAGTGACAAAGGCATCATTTTTACCGTATCAATTCCAGCACAAGTGCTTGTCTTTTGGAAGTGCATGCAAAGTGGATTTGCTTTCACAGCGTAAAGATGTCATGTCAACATGTCAGCAACACAAACCAAACTCTTCCAGTTTCAGCTTTTTGAAGTCTGTCTTCCAGTCTCAGTGTTTGAAGGCGGGTCAAAATAGATGTTGTTCGTGAGCAACCCTCTGCCATTATGCAAATTTTTACATTGTTATGTAGGTTTGTAACAGGATGTGAGACTGGAATTGCTGAAGGCTTATTTTGGCGGTTCAGAATCAATTAATTCTTTAAGGCAAAAATTACTTTTTTATCCTGCACTTTGGTCTTTAAAACAATGTGACAAAAACACACGCAAGTTCGACCCAAATGTTTAATGTCATGATTGTTACCATCTATTTGCATTAGTTTATATCCAGCTGGTCGCTTTTATTGATTCGTTATGCAAATAAAGGGTAAAATGGAAGCAAATAATGCATGCTTCCAATATGTCTAATGTGAATGCTATGGCCTTTGTGTAGATATTTAAAGATGGTCATCTTTAAGCATGACTGTTTGGAATTATATGAAATGGTAACACTTTACATTAAGATTCCATCTGTAAGGTTAATAAAAGTATTGTTCATTGTTAATTTCAACATTTTAAGTACAGTACCTCATTGAACTTTTTCAGTTTCCATTCCAATGCGCTACTTTTTCTTTGTTTTTCTATGTAAACATGCGCTAGAAGAACCGTTGCGCTCACGTCTGGCAGCATCTCGCGCATGACATGGCGTTCTAAAGCCATGAATCAGTTCAGCTAAGTTAAAATCAGTTAAAAAAAGTTTTAAAAAGCGTCTTGAGACCTTGCGGTTTCCCATATTCCCCACTGCCCGCGTCTCGCGTTTTTCAAAGCAAAAACGCGTTCTGTGTGAAAGAGCCCTATGAGTGTACGCACACAGGCAGCGCCACTTGGTCTGTCCGCGTTGTCCAGATACTGATACTGTGAGTTGCTTGCTGCTAGACGCGGCGCGTCTTGATGCACTTCACGCGCAGGACCACAGATGTATTCAAAGCAAAGCGATGTTAAAGGGACAGTCATCACATTATAAAATGCGGTTATATTTTTTCCGGCATCACTGGGGCCCTGGGCTTAAGCCCAGGTAAGCCCGTGCATTAATGCGGCCCAGTCGAGACCTACTCTGCTTCTCTTTTAAATGAGACATTGCGGGAGTTTTATGCCTCTGTTCAGTATACCGCTGGACACGAATACAGTGTTGCAAGTTTGATATGTGTCTGTGTTATTTCACACTCTACATAATTAATTTAAATAAATGATATGATAAATAAAGATTGCCTTGTCACTGTCAGTGTTGCTTGTCATTCATATATAATTTAAATAAATCCATTAAAGAATCATTAAGTTAGCCTATGTTAGCTATATGCTTAAGCAACGAGGGGACTTCAGACTGTAGACTTTAAAGTAGAGACAGTGCAGGTAACTCGCGCACGCATCTCTCTCTCTCTCTCTCTCTCTCTGATCTTTCTCTTTCAGTTCTCTGTCTCTCTCTTTTAATAATGAATTTAAATAAATGTGATAATTCATTAAAATAAAAGCAATCCATTGGCTCTACTTTATTTAAAGCGGACGGAGTGCTAGAACTAACTTAAGAAAATAACCGTCATTTTTACCCGTCTGTTAAAAAAATTACACTGTAAACATCAGTTACAGCTTTAACTTGTTTTTGACTTTGCAAATAACCAAGGTATAAGTGGGATAATCCACGGCTAGCCATGCATTAAAGAATTTTAATGCACGACGTATAGGCAACCACCCTCCGGTTCTTCGCCTCTACGTCGTGCATTAAAATCCTTTAATGCATGGCTAGCCGTGGATTATCCCTTACATAAAGCACTATTAAAACAGGGTAATGTTTATTTTATTGTAATATATTTATTTTTATTATATAATCAGCATCAAACAAAAAATAAAGTTCTTATTCACGGTGATTAAAGATTATTAAACAAAAGATTGAAAAATTATTGCACAACCAACAAATAGGTGGCAATATGCACTAAGTAGGTAAATCGCCATTAAAAAAAAAGAGGAAGAAAGAAGTAGTATGACGTGCTTTTTCATAGCGTCCATTCGTCGCTCTGTCGAGAACGCCTTGTGTGTTAACCGGGAACATACTCTGCTGAACTTACTCCTGAACATGTTTTTGGAACCAGCATACCTTGAGTAAACAAGGTTTGGGTTAATCAACCGAGAGTTCAGGGTATGTTTGACAGTAAGATAACCTTGCTTTCTGGAATACACCCTACTCAGACCAAGCACCACAATGCTCTTATAACAGTAGGGGTGTATACACTCATAATGGAGGAGGAGAGAGAGTGAGCTAGAGGGAGATTTGTAGAAAGACTGTAGAAAGAGAGATGGCTGAGATATTACCAAAGAGGAAAAGGTCAGACGAATATAATTGGAAAAAGAAGGGCTTCGATCAGGCAAGAGCTAGGACCTGTTTTAATATTGGAAAAGCTTTCCAGTGCTGGAGAGACGTTCGAGAGCTGGAATGCCTAAAAAAGGAAGCTGAGGTTGCTTTGATTCTGAGTGCTCCATATGTGAGTAAAGTTGGTTTCGCTATGTTTCGCTTTGCTGTGTACCTTGTAGAACAAAACGTCAGTCAAGTATAGTCAAGTTATGTTTACCACAGGCTTTATTTTACTCATAAATTGAGAAACCCCATTATAAAACCCCATAGAAAAATCTCGAATGAACCAGCCTTCTGGGTTCTGACGTCACACCTGCACCACTCTATAATAAGACCGTCTCTGGTATAAAGTAGTGTTTATTAGTGCATCGCTTCTTTGTGTACAGTGGTAAATAAGGAAACGAAATCGCTGCTGTTCCATAAGCACCACCTACTGTCAGAAAGTGAATTTTCATTTTCATTCAGTCCGCCTGCTGTTTTTGCTTTCCACTTCCAATACAGGCATTTTGCTGAATACTGTCCAAACATGACACCAGATGGCTGAACTATCACCCTTGCATTCATTTGTGTCTTAATAATGATGTTTATCCTTAAGCCATTCTCTTAATGGATGTGCAGTAGATGTGCTGCAGTTATGTGGTCAATTTGAGGATTAAATGATATGCCGAAATGTTCCATTCTTGTAGCATGACCAGGCAAGTTCCACCAGCCAACTGTGTTTTGGTTGTGTATGTCACAACCTCACTCTATTTTATCCCCTTATACCGATTAAAAATGGTATAAGTAGTACTGCCTGTCACATTTTCACTTTCCTGCCACATATTGACTGAGAGGTATTCCTCTCTGCAGGGCCTGGTGATGGTGTCCCCATTTACACCCCCTAAGAGGTGCCTGGCAGTTGTCCTATCTGTCTTATCTGATGGCAACAGGCATTTGTTAGTGTTAGTCCACCGAAACCTGATCCACTGAAACAATTTTTCCCATTTGTTGAAAAGGGAATTTGGATTGCTCTCTTGCATGCCGGTGGTTTTACACTTTAAGAAAAAAAAACTTCTTCTATACAAATATCTATCCAAGCTCTAGCTGACCATGAAGACTGACACAAACAAAGGTTATTAATAATTTTCTAGTGAACAATTTTATGGTGCAGTTTCTTGTTGACACTTTTTGTTTCTTCTTTAATTTTTTACTGTTCTTGACATGTAATTCAAGTCTCTCCGTGCTTTGAGTGAGTTAGCTGACCTAAATCAGGTGTTGGTGATTTTGAATCCCTTTCAACTTTGCTCAGAAATAAGGATTTTTGAAGCTTCTCCTCATCTCATCAAACACTTGTTGCTTTTATGATCGCAGGTACATATCAAAGAGAATCCCTGCACAGGTCTGTGTGTAACACCTCAATGTTTCAGTCAATACACAGGGCCAATCAATGAAACAGTAGACTTTGAAGAGGGAAATCTATGAAATGAAGAGCTTTACATCATTCCACGTATGTCATTGCTCGGCATCACACCCTTTATCTCTCATTTCTGACATGATTCCCTTTTTTGTCTCACTCTGTCCATGTCTTTTTCTCTCTGTTCTCCTATCCCGTTTCTCTCTGTGAACTCTATAGAAAGGCTTTATTTATTTTACATATTCGACCAAGGTCAGCAGAGTTAGTGCAAAGTTGTTTCATCTCTGTGTGAAGCAAGACGGGTTTGATAATGTCAAATCAGTATATTGTTCAATGACATGCAAATTTATTTATTTTTTGTCTGGATTTATTTATTCAAAACTACATTAAAAGTGCAATCCATACATAGTGTTTTGAATACACCTTTTCTATGAAGATCTTATTTTTTATTTTAATTTCTAAATTTAAATGTATTTTAATGTAAAATTTGTTCAATCTTTTAAAGTAAAAAATGTCAGGGTGAAACAACTGTCCTCATATAATAATAAAGAAAAAGCCTCATATATATATATATATATATATACACTACTTATCAAAAGTTTGGGGTCAGTAAGATTTTTTAATGTTTTAAAAGAAGTATCTTCTGCTCACCAAGCCTGCATTTATTTGATTAAAAATACAAACAAAAACTGTAATATTGTGAAATATTATTCCAATTTAAAACAGCTGTTTTCTATGTCAATATACAGTAAAGTGTAATTTATTCCTGTGATCAAAGCTGAATTTTCAGCATCATTACTCCAGTCTTCAGTGTCACATGATCCTTCAGAAATCAATCTAATATGATGATTTGATGCTCAAGAAACATTAAGGATTATTATCAATGTTGAAAACAGTTATTTACATTTTTATTTCATGATGCTATGATGAATAGAAAGTTCAAAAGAACAGCATTTGTCTGAAATCTAAATATTTTGTAACATTAAACACTACCGTTCAAAAGTTTGGGGTCAGTACGAATTTTTATTTTATTTTTGGGGGATAGAAATAAAATTAATCAATACTTTCATTCAAGGATTCATCAAGGATGAGTTAAACTTATCAAAAGTTACAGTAAAGACAATTATAATGTTAGAAAATATTCTATTTTAAATAAATGCTGTTCTTTTGAACTTTCTATTCATCAAAGAATTTTGTAAAAAATTTGTACACAACTGTTTTCAACATTGATAATAATAATGAATGTTTCTTGAGCATCAAATCATCATATTAGATTGATTTCTGAAGGATCATGTGACACTGAAGACTGAAGTAATGATGCTGAAAATTCAGCTTTGATCACAGGAATAAATGACACTTTACTGTATATTGACATAGAAAACAGCTGTTTTAAATTGGAATAATATTTAACAATATTACTGTTTTTGTTGGTATTTTTAATCAAATAAATGCAGGCTTGGTGAGCAGAAGATACTTCTTTTAAAACATAAAAAAATCTTACTGACCCCAAACTTTTGAACGGTAGTGTAAATATAATATACACACACACGACACACCACTGCCGGTGACACTCAACGACCGCAGTAACGCGGTTGTCATGTCTACCGTCACAGCGCTAAATTTGACCTTTTATGACAAGGCAATATTTTTTAAATGTCATGTGGTGCGACTTTATATTTTCACAAGTCATGATATTTGTGAAAACCTCTTACTAGTCATTGACCTGTTATATACAGTATTGTGACACAAATTGCTATGAAAGTGTGTTTGATTTTTATACTTTAAGTATCTTTTGGCTTCCCAGAGCAACATTGAGGTGCTGACCTGATTTCTCTTGGCACCATTTTCTTTCTTCTCTAGTTTACAGTGACATTGGTGAGTGGCAGAAACCTCTCTTTAATCTCCCTCGTGGACCTTACGTGATTGTCAAATTAAAACAAACTATCAAAATATTGGTTTCTCTGCCGAGTGTCCCTTGACAGTCATCTGCTTTGCCATTTGATGGCTTCCCCTCTGCTCTAGTGTTTAGGAAGTCACTTTGAGCGGGCAGTTAATCGCCTGCCACTAGCAGAGAAACCCTACAGCACTTCATTGCGCCCGCTGCTAATTACAAACAAAACATGGTTAAGCCATGTTAATTCACTGCCGGCGGCAAGGAACACACAAATAAAAGAAAAGGGCGCAATTACAGAGTCTGGTCGGGAAGACTCTTGTTCCCTTGATATGGTCATATGGAGGAGGAATTAAACTAAAACTAAATAAATACAGCACTGATAACTGGAGGAAGGAGGTTTTCTTCCCTTTCTTTCTCTTTTTTCCCCAATACTCACAGGAGAGATAGAAAATGGCCCTTTTAAAATGGAAACCCTTTAATAAATGGGGTCTTTCTCTAATACTCTTGAAGTCTGTCTTCTCTCTCCTTCTTTCTCCTTTACTCACACTCTCCGGATGCTTCTTTGTAATACGCACCATGTTCTTTGAAACATTTCCAATTGTAAAGTAAGCAAGAGAATTGTCAGTATGCCGTGAGCACCCACAGTGAAGAGCAAACACTTGCTAGTGGCATCTTCTCAAACCCTCAGAATGCTTCTGATTATTGATCTGCTTGGCCATTATTAATCTGGACACTGAATGGGCGCTAGGAGGACTGGATCAGGTGAGAGAGGTTGTGTATGCATTTATCATTGACGATAATCCTGTCAATTACTAATCCTTGAAAATTGATCAGCGAGAATGGCTGGTTGCCCTTTTCTTTGATGGCGTCTCTGGAGAGTGATAACCAAAAAGCACCTGATCAAGGCTAAGCCAGTAAAATCTCCCTCGGGTTCGAGTTCTTAAATCATGACGGAGAGATCAGAAGTGATCGAGGGGGACTCTCAGAATAGTTCATGTCCGTATGGTGATGGAAATGTGGACATGTGTTCTGATTACGACTGAGATTGCTAGATTAGTGTGTAATCTTTGCTTGGAGGCGAGTGTCTGAGAGAAAGCAAACGGATGGTCCCACTGATTGTAGGTCAGGACTTCTGAAATCCCCTTTTAGGGGATCATATGCAGTAAGCCTCTCTTAGGGTTCATTAGAGTACGCAGCTTCCAATGTTTATTTGCAGTTTCTAGATAAGTCTAAAAACCGATTGACCTTATTTTGAATTTTAACTACACTGAAATTATTTTGTGTTTATTTATGTGGAGCACAACAGATTTCCCCCCCCCCTACAGTTTCTTTTCATTTAAGCAACCAAAGCCAAACTGGAGTACATGAAATTTAGGTTTGCAATGATGGAAGGTTAAAAAAAAAAAATGAAATCTGAGAATGATTTCACCTTTTTTTATTTTTTTATTAAATCATTTGTTTTGTTGATTGTATCTTGATTAAGAAATATTAAAACCAAAACTGTGGTCAAAGCGTGTACTACAAGGATCCAAAATAGTGTTAAACCTCTGTTACATTGTTTATTTCTTACAGAAAGGGATTATCTATCTATCTGTCTATCTGTCTGTCTGTCTGGTGTATATATATGTACATAGAAAACAACTTAATTACCACATTCAAATCATCATTAAAATACTCAACATGACTACAGTGGTTCAACCTTAATGTTATGAAATGACGAGAATACTTTTTGTGCACAAAAACAAAACAAAAATAATGACTTTATTCAACAATTTCTTCTCTACCCTGGCATTATCCTACACTGTTTACATTGTATAGACAGTGTAGGCTTCCAGGTTCTATGTCAGAACACCGGCTCAGTATTGGCCGACGTTGTTCACGTGAGCACCAGGACGCATGCGNTTTTTTTATTTTTTTATTAAATCATTTGTTTTGTTGATTGTATCTTGATTAAGAAATATTAAAACCAAAACTGTGGTCAAAGCGTGTACTACAAGGATCCAAAATAGTGTTAAACCTCTGTTACATAGATAATCCCTTTCTGTAAGAAATTATCTATCTATCTATCTATCTATCTATCTATCTATCTATCTATCTATCTATCTATCTATCTATCTATCTATCTATCTACATAGAAAACAACTTAATTACCACATACAAATCATCATTAAAATACTCAACATGACTACAGTGGTTCAACCTTAATGTTATGAAATGACGAGAATACTTTTTGTGCACAAAAACAAAACAAAAATAATGACTTTATTCAACAATTTCTTCTCTACCCTGGCATTATCCTACACTGTTTACATTGTATAGACAGTGTAGGCTTCCAGGTTCTATGTCAGAACACCGGCTCAGTATTGGCCGACGTTGTTCACGTGAGCACCAGGACGCATGCGTGTGATGCTGACGCAGGAGCCGGACAATACTGAGTTAGCGTTCTGATTTCCGATTTTTTTGGCGATTAATTCTAATTTGAAATCGAAAAAATCACGATTTTTAATAAAAATGTTAGCAAAAGTTACAATTAGACATGTTGACAATACAGCAAAAGAAAATGATCTGACATGATCTGCTCATATGACGCTCTATGAACATAGAACACATCACTAATCTTAAGCGGCTGTTGTTCACTCAGAAACGCGCTATTGTGTTGAAAAAACGAGACGCGGACAGGGGAATGGGAAAAAAGCAAAGTTATTAAACGCAAGTTGAACTTTTTTTTTTCTTGACCACCGCGTTGTTAGAATGCCGTTTCATGAGTGAGACGCTGCAAAAGATGCAAGACACGAGTGCAACAGCCAGACATGTTTGCCAAACATAAAAACAATAGGAAAAATAGCGCAATGGAATGCAAAACTTTTTTTTAACCAGATGTTTAATAAAGAGAATCTTACTTGAATCGTATTGTAGTTAAGTTTTGAAGTTGACTAAAAAAAAATTAAAATCAGAATCAAAATCGTGAATCGGTCAATCGTTCTGAAAAAAACGTTTTTTTATTTTTTTGCCATATCGCCCAGCCCTGTACAAATAAGCTATTCATAGATTGATTTTTTCCTTAAAATGGTAGACACCGTGACTCTCAGAAAACATTATTTTAGTCATTATTTTTGTAATTTTGTTTGGTGATACCAAAGGATGCAGCAATGGCACAGTTCAGCTTTAGAGGTGAAAGCCATGTTGGCTTTTATTCATTTTCCCAAAAAAGTAGTACAACAGTAGTTGTCTTTTTATGCACAGTGTGTGGTTGTTTGTGGCATGTAGTGTCTGACAATTTGTAAACAATTCATTTTCATTTTAAAAAAATTGTTTCACATAACATGATCATTAAAATTTCAGTGCTGGCAGAATCCTCAAGGTCATTTTATCTCAATTGACTATAGTCGATTGACTGCTGTCTTTGGCTTGAGTTGTGATTTCAATCAATTTGGCTCATTCTTTGCACTCAAACTTTGCAGAAGCTTTTAAAATGGGCAACCTAGGATATACAACCGTAAACAATTATAAATAATAAATGAACTCTTTTCTTTTAAGAAATATAGCATCCCAGAATGAAGTGAATAATGCCTGGAAAAGAGATCAGAGTCAAAGAGTCCAGTGGGTGAAAGACGGAGAGAAAAATGGGAAAAATGTAGTGCACAGTATGATAAGGGAAGGGAGATGAGCCTTTCATATTAGCCATGCCTTTGTTCCACAACGTCAGGTGCTAGAGACGCATGGCTGAAATAGTGAAAAATCCCTTTAGAAATGAAACTCCTGGAGTCTTATTCTGCATTTAGCCTTTTTTGCCGACACTTTAGACATGTATATCCCTCGCTGCCCTTGAAAAAATGCACACACACACAGTAGTACAGATAAAAAAACAAAGTTCTTTTCTCAGTAAAGATGATGTTAATTAGGAAAGCTTCACTTGCTTGTTGCATGGAGGCCACTTAGAGCTCAAAAGCTCATGATGTTACCACACTTGAGAGCAAAATGGATTTCGTATTCCTTAATAATTTATTAAGGGGTGCATACACATACGGACAAACATACTCTTACATGAACAGGCAGAAACACACAAAGATGTTTCTGAAGCTGTGCGAGTTGCCTCAGGCCAGTGGTTTTCTTGAGAAAGACCAAAATATGAATAATAATAAAAGGATAAATAAATATTCATCTCATATTCATTGCATACTTTTAATTCAAATTTGTTTTGTGTCCCTCTGTCCCTTATTTGTGGAGTTTGTTCTACAGGAGGGGTGTTTAACCTCACTGATTTATTGTTCTCATACTCTTCAGGCCTCTCGCCTTCTCTTGCGCTCACGAAAATTTCATTGCTTTGTTATTGGACTTCTAAATTAGAGGCTTTGACATTTGCAACAGCTGTCCAATAACGGTATATAGATTAGTCTGTAGTTCTTCTCATGCTTCAGTCATGGAAGTCATTCGATTTGTTTGGATTAAAACGGCCTCTGTCTTAACTGACAGAAGTTGGAATTTTGCTGGCAGACATTTTAAAATGTCGATCTTCATTTTTTCAGCTAATGAATATTAACAGTCACCACTAACAGAGAGAAGATCTTTTCAAGATGAAGGAAACGCCATGTAAAATTGAAAGTCAGATTTGTAGTAATAAAAAAGATGTAAGTGGGTTATGAATTATATCTGATGTCCTACATATTTTTGTGATTTTGTTTTTTTCAATGTAGACACATTAAGAATAGCCTCATTGTGACTTAACCCTCATATTCTTCTTGTTTTTCTGTTTACACTCATGGTGTATATATGACCCCAAACATTTATAGAGCGACTGTATAAAAATATACATTTTAATAATAGAAATAATATATAATTTTTCTCCTTTTACTTATCTATATGTTTATGCTGTTTAGGGGGAGTACTTTTTTTTTTTTTTTTTTTTTTTTTTTTTTTTTTTNTTTTTTTTTTTTTTTTTTTACCTTTTTACTGCAAAATTCCTTAACTACACCATTAGCATGCATATGAAATATTAAATTTTTATGAAAAAACACTTGATCAAAATAAATTATGAGTTGTTTCTGGATATCGATCTAGGTTTTGGAGGCAGAATTCTGCCATCTGCTGGTTAAAGAAAAATCTGTAGGAAATACAGTTTTAGAAAAATAAAATAAAATTACCATATACATTTAGCAGAGGCCCATAGAGATCCATTTATTTTTCTGGATGTGGCTAACTGCTCTTATAACACCTTTTGTGATTTATGTTTTGTGAACATATTTAAACATTGTAAAATACATTATATCAGTATTTTTGTCAAAGTTTAGAATTTTGTTGTTGTTTTGTCTTGAAGTGTCTTGTTTTTGCAATAATGCCACAAGTTTACAATAGTGCCACGTAACTTGCCACTAAAAGACAAGACTTGACTGTAATCACATATTTATTTCAATAATCCAAATGTATAAAAATATTTAAGTTTAGAATAAGAAATGTTAAAAAAGTAAATAAAACCAACAAAAATAAAATCAGCAATAAGCAGATATGAAATGGGAGTGAAGAGTGAACATACACCTGCGTGTGTGTATGTGTGTGTGTGTGCGTGCGTGCGCATTAATGTGTGAGTGATTGTTCGTTCCACATTGCATTTGTGCTCTAGTACCAGTCCTTCATTTATGTGTGGAAATTTTTAGATTTATGCTGGAATTGATTTTATTTGCCAATTTCTATAAAAATGCTCTCTATTGCAGTCACATCTCTCTCTCTCTCTCTCTCTGTGTGTGTGAGAGTGAGTGATCATGTTCGTTCCACATTGCATTTGTGCTCTAGTATCAGGCCTTCATTTATCTGTGGAAATTTTGCTACTGAGATAAAGGAGGGAACCATGTTTTTTAACTAAGGAAACGTCGATTGGGGTCATATAGACCCCGGACACCATATGAGGACAGTGCAGGGTCAACATCTTTTAAAGCCTTTAGCCCTCTGGCCATAATAACAACTGCAGCCAAGTCTGCCTCATACACTACCATTCAAAAGTGTGGGGTTGGTAAGATTTCTTTAAATAATTAATACTTTTATTCCAAGCACACATTAAATTAATCAAAGGTGACAGTGAAGACATTTACACAAAAATATTTATAAGCAGCACAACTGTTTTCAGCATTGATAATAATAATAATAAAAAAAAATCTCAAGCAAATCATCATCTTTCATCATCATCACATGATTTTTGAAGGATCATGTGACACTGAAGACTGGACCAATGATGCTGAAAATTCAAGCTTTACCATCACAGGAATAAAATATATTTTAAAATGTAATAAAATAGTAAATTTATTTTGAATGGGATTTTTTTTTTCAACTTTACATGTTTTTACTGTATTCTTGATCAAATAAATGCAGCCTTGGTGAACATGTGAGACTTCTTTCAAAAAACTTACAAACACCAACCTTATAGACCTTAAAAAATAGGACTTCACAATTATAATAAATCATAGTATTTGATTTATTTCTTGAAATTGTATCTATGACTATTAATTTTGGCAACTAATCTGACTTCTGGTTTTGTCAAGTCACCTTTATTTATAATATAGCACTTAATACAAATTGTTTCAAGTGGCTTCACAGTAATAAACAGGAAAGTAACATAATTGATGCAAACTTCATATTAAATATGATACAAATTCTGCAGAAGACAATAGTGTCATTCAGTTCAAGTCAGTTGAGTGTTGATTCAGTTCAATAACTGTGTAAAGTTGAATTCAATATCTCAGTTCAATTCAGTGTCACATCTCTTGTTTGCAGTGTATATTGGGTATCACAACATCTACATCTACTGTGTATCGCAACTGTTCAAATCTGATTTGTGTGTCCCGTGGAGCTCTTTCGTTTTCCGGAATATCTGCATTGGTTTCTATGGCAATGACGTTGCGTTGGTAGCCTTGCGCCAAAAACATCAACAACTGCAACATGGAGGGCTTTGCAAAAGAGCTGTTGTCTTATTTACAACTTGACAATATATAGCCGCTGTGCTGGACTACTACATCTGAGGCAGCGGCAGAAACGTATGCTGGGATATGTGCGGCTTTATTCTGTGATGTGATCTCTGCCGGTCACAAAACATGTCTCCGTTTATAGGCTATTATAATTTTCACCTTGATCGGCACTTTGCAACAATGCAGCCTTTCCGCAACAAGAAGTATTTACTTGGTTTATTTTGCAGCCCTACAAAGAAAGAAAGTAAAGTGCAGCCCTAATATATTTTCCCTGACAGAATCCACTGGATGGCTTCTCTCCAGCCTGAATCAAGGTGGATACCCTAAGGTCGTATGTGTTGACAAAATAAGGCACAGTCAAACGATAAATGGATGTTCAGGTGTTACCCCAGAGTAGACTGTACTGAAAGTGCTAAGGGCAGAGTGGAGAAAGGTGTGTAATAAGTGCAGAGTTTTGAGTGCTTAAGGTGGCAGTGGTGCAGTAAGCTGGAGCGTGAGTGGTGTGCCAGTCCCGGGGCTCTGTGGTGCAGTGATCATGTAATGCCATCCTTATGGTCTCTAGCAGCTTTCATACATTTTATGTTTTTAACGTTGATAATAAGAAATGTTTGATCATCATATTAGCATATTACAAAGTGTCCAAATCTTATGTGATGCGATAAGATTCCAGTGACAAGCGATTTGTCTGTCCACACCAGATGTGTCACTACTACAAGACGACACAACAAAATCAATCAAAAATCACAGCCAATCAGAGTCTTTCTGCGAGCACACTGTACTCACAACAATATGGATCAATAAAAATTCATAAATATTACACAATTTTAACATGATTAAATATACATACTGAGTGTCTGAAACAATCTTTGTCATAGAATACATTTGTTCACACTGAGTTTGAACGTTCTTTTTTTTTTTTTTTCAAGATCCAAGGTGAATTACCCATTGTCACTTTCAGTGCTATAAAGGTCACGCAAAATGATATTCAAACTTGAATACATTTTTTAACATTAACTTATCATTGTCATAATTCATATGTTGTTGTTCAAGCCTTAGCGTCACAGAAATAGAAACTGTTTCTAAAATAAAATCCCCTGTTGCTCGCTGCGTCTCATCGTCTTGGCTGGCTAGGACAAAAACTCTGATTAACATGAAAAAGATTCATTTAATCGCATGTTGCGGCATCTCGTCTGGTTTGGACACGCACAGTGTTAGTATGATCTCTAAAGGATTATGTGACACCTAAGACTTGGAGTAATGGCTTCTGAAAATTCAGCTTTGCCATCACAGGAATAAATTACATTTTAAAAAGTATAAATTTGGAAAAATAAATTTCAAATTGTAATAATATTTAGCAGTGTTACTATTTTAATGTGTTTTAATCAAATAAGAGAGAGTTCTTTCAAAAACATTTAAAACTTCTACTGACCCCAAACTTTTGAATGGTATATTGTGTATATATATACACGTTGCATTTTTAAGTGAAGTTTGTGCTTCCTACTGTATGTTGCCTAGAAAATTCATGCTGGAGTAAGCTGGTCTTTTTAGCAGGGTAAGTAGGGAATACAAACCCTGTTAGCTGTAGTTATATTTTAAAGTCCTGATGTGGGAAATGTGAAACAATCCTCAGCAGATCCTCTATCATCAAACAATCCTCTATCATCAAAAACAAAGCTCTCTGTGAATTGTGCTGACCTCCTGGCAGGAACCAGTAAGTTTGATTCTGCAGCACCACTGAAAGATGCACAAGGTTCTCCTGATAAGATCACTTTCTGAAATAATATCATCCAGGTCTCACTGTGTGCAAAAGTATCCTAGATCATGGTCTTATGCCTCAGAGCATTGATGTGGATGCATCACTGCCAAAAACAGCATACTTGTACAGCCATTTGTTAATAGTCAGAAATACCTTGGACTCTTTCTGCATATCCACAGAATGCTGTAAGCTTTTTTCAAGCAGATGTGCTTGGTGGATCAATGTAATTTATTGAGAGTGTAGGAAAGAGAGTGTTTTTGGTGTTTGATATTAAGTTCCCATATCTCAGCTGGTACATTATTGTGCTACCAAGATAATGGCTTCAACTCCCCATGATAATAAAAAAAATTATGTAATGAATTCACTGTAAATTGCTTTGGATGAAAGTGTCAGCCAAAAAATATATAGATATTTATTTTGCCAATACTGTAGGGTTTTGGTTTCTTTTGCAAACAAACACAACTTGATGGCCCCATTGCTCCCATGCTTTGTGAAATAATGAATGGTTGTGCCCTGTGGAATTGGCAGCAGTTTCAATGAAAAATGTTTCTCTTTGAAATGATATAAAAGCATATAGGGTTTGAGCGCCGACGCAGTTCCATCATACATAATCTTGTTTTAGTGGATTGTACGCAGAATGTTGTATAGGCTCAAGGAATTCCAGACCAATTGCAACAATATCTGCCTATTACAACCCCAAATCACACTTCTTGAGTTGACTACTGTTTGTATCCATCTCACACAGTTACTCATTGTATTGCACAGTTGCAGTCACCCCCCTTCAGGAACTTGCCTATCTAGCTATTCGTTTTTACTTTCTTTGTTTGATTTCTCATCATCAGCATGCACATCGCCACACTTTATTCTCTGTCTGCCCAATGCTTCCTTCTTACAACTTCCTGATAACTCAGAATGACATTTCTATTGAGTTGCTGTGTTGGTAGAATACTAGCTTTAGCTTCTTACCGATTAATACTGCACTAATTTATTTATTTTTTTTAAAATTGAAATAGTATTTATTATGCAAGTTAAACATTTCAGTTAGTTGGATGCTATATTTTTGTAACTTCACCTCATGTTGCATGTCATCATCTTAGGAATAAATGAATTTTAATTCAATTTTGTTTAAAAATGCTTTTGGCAAAATAGATATGTTTAAAAATTGTGGCTGTTGGAAATAGAAGGTCAAATGGAGAGTAGTACATTGTGGGATACAATATTCTTTGCAGTGCATTTTGTTGACCATGTATTTTCAACTCTCTTGCATCAATTAGACCAATTTTTTTTTCTACTTTTTCTTCTCATTGACGTAGGCTGTGAAAGTCCCTTGTTTATTCTGGTTGTGTGTTCTGCTATCTGTAGTAGATTTGGCTGCAAATGTTTTGTACCATTTTCACAATGTTGTTTTACAGGTGAGTTCTGAGGGTTTTGTTGGAGCAGTTTCTCTGTAAAGAATAAGCTTTCCACAGCGTTTAATGTCACTGAAAGACTTCTTTGGTCAGATTTCCAGACCTCTGAACAAAATATTCACTCATGTCAGCAGGACATGAGGTTGCAGATCATATCACGAAAATGACATGTTCCTCTATTTTGTATTTGGAATGTGTTAGATGACATAACCAAGCAGGGCACCAATACACCATGTTGTTTTTTAACCCTTACAGTCAGGAGATGAGAGACAGGAAAAACTTCACCAAATTGGTCAGGAACTCAGCTCATAGTGTATACACTTGCACAGTTTAGATCCACCTACAATGACAATAATCTCAAAAGGCTTATGAAGTTCACTTAAAAATGAGTGGTGTACACACTACCGTTCAAATATTTAAGATCCATGAGATTTTTATTTTTTTAGGGGTTTAAGTGCATAGCACTAAAACCCTATTGTAATGATTAGGACTTTCAAAGATCAGCATTCTGCCATAAAGGTGATCGGGCAGACCACACCATAAGTCGTAGAGACTTGAAACTTTGAGGTATTGTAGTACCCACCCTGTCTACGATGCCACAGAGGCTTGCCCCAACTGGCCAGACAGTAGCACTACAGTGATCAAAAGAACAAATACTATAATGAACCCAACAATTATAAAGCTTCAGTAGGGTTGGGTATCGAGAACCGGTTCCATTTTAGAACCGGTTCCAAATTTCAAAGAACCGGGTATTCGATACGATGCGCGCATTTCGATTCCGTTTATCGATTCCTGACTTTTTTTCAGTCATTCTCGCACGGTGAACAGCAGTGAGCATTCTATAGTTGTATCTATCTGCTTGGACCTGCGACAAGGACCTTATCTCATCACGCACATACGCAGTTCCTTACAATCGGCACTGACTTTTGCTTCAACACGGCATTAATCTGAAGGAATGCAACGTGTTTGGGGCCGTTCACATGATGTCGCATCTAAAAACGCGTGGAAAGCGCGTCCTTTCCAAAGCGCTTTTGCTCTTTGTGTCGTTGCTATGCAACCAAGAACTGCGCTCTGCAAGATGACGAGGAAGTATCAGCAAAGGATTAATTGATTTCTAGCCCTTGCATTAGCTTTGCTAGATATATTTATGGAGATGAGAAATAAAACCCGGCTGAGCTTTTGATGTTGATACGGAAAGGCCGAAGCTGATCGGTTGGTTCTTGTCACGTGACCTGCGGTGCGCTTGAGGCATTCTGAAAAGCATATAGGCGCGCCTGGAAACATTTGAAATAACGAACTGTGAACTCTAACCCAGCCGCGAGTCCTATAGCACCAGATACAGCTTAGCAATAGCAGCGTCTCACACTCAGGTACAAAAACAGTTACAGCCTACTGGTTATAGTTAGCCTGGATGCCAGCCGAACTTACCCCCGCCCACAACATTTTTAGGTCGGGGAAGTTCGGTCTGGACTCGATCCGTAGAGGAGTAATTATGCCCGAACAGAAACTGTTCGGACCAATCACATTGTCAGGGCGATGATTGACAGGTTATCACCAGAAACGTAATCAGCCACGTCATCAAAGAGCGCTTGGGTTGAATTAGTTTACAACAATGATGGCTGGTGTTGAAGAACTGAGATGTGTAGATTCCGCCATCGCGTCCGTTATAGAAGATATCGACAGCGCATTCATTTTAAAAGATTTTAAAATTCTTTTTACAACACCGGCAAAGATTGTTTACGCTCATCTTCTACTAGTTCCAGCATGTGTGCAGTTGAGTTCTGTTGACTGTAGCTCTGATTGGTTGTAGGTCTATCCAATTGAGGTCTTTCCTGGATCGGTTGAAATACGCCCCCATAATCAAAACCCAATGGAGCAGTATCAGACTCATATTCTGACTAGAATTGAGTATGACCACGTCAGGCTAGGTTATAGTCTAAATGTGGCAAGAATAAAAGGTAAAAACATTTTTCTTGAAGTAGGCTATTTGCTCTTTTTTGTCTCTCCATAAAAAAAATATTGGAATTGGAATTGAGAATCAATAAGAACCGGATTTAATAAGCAGAATCGTAATCATTAAAATTAAAATGATACCCAACCCTAAGCTTCAATGAGTCAATGTATAGAAAAATAATGTAGGAACTAGATTTTCTTTAAAATATACTTATAAATACACTACTTCTTGAGTTGTTTTTGTGAGAAAATTTTACTTCCGCATCTGAAAAATGCCAAACCGGAAGTGGCGTAACGGGAGGGAGTGCGGTCAATTTAAACAATAGGAAAACAATGGATCACAATGACAGTTTGGATGCTGAGGAAATTGTAAATGTTTATTCATACTCGTATGACGGAGAAGTGAAGTCCTGTCTTTTCACCTGCACAAAACGGACCCAGGCACGGAAGATAGCACCGTCCTTTTTCTTGTTAGTAAACTTCTGGACTCTATGTCCTGACAGGCTGGAGTTTGTGCAACCTCCACAGACAAAATTATTTACCATGACGATGATAAATTGAAATACAAAAACTACCGAAAACACACTGATTCACGACCGCTCCTATAAAATAAAAGCGGTTTTTAAATAAACGGTCACTTTATCTACTAAATTTGTGCCCTCATGGTCTGCAAAACATTTTTAAATCATGCAGTACCTTTTCATATGGTATTTTCATACACTGTTATATATTCATCTCGAAAAAAAATGTTCACCTGCAATATGCCCTTTAAACATGCAAGTAACTGTTAATTGTAATGCCAAATCTGTGATCATTAACCCGTTTAATCCCAAATTTTTCCCAGAGATGACATATATGAATTTGTATGGTATTTGTAAGGATATTAAACAATCAATGTCAATTATGTAAAAAAAATATTGAAAAGTCCATGAAAAATTGGGTTTTATGTCCAGTCACAAAAGTGACACAGGGAGTCTACGTCTATGGTGTCAATGCATTTACAAAATGACAAATCTCCAGCAATTCGTTTAAAGATTGGGTTAAATAGATGAAATTAGTGTTTTATTCCATTAACAAAGAAGTAAACATTGTCTGGCAGTTTCAAAAAGGACAAAATAGCATTCCTATGCAGCAGTATGGCACAAATAATCCATAAAATGATGACAAAATTACATAAATTGTAGGAAATTGGAATATAATTATTAAAAACTTCTTTATAAACTGAAATAAATAAGTACAGACAGACAGACAGATGATAGATAGATAGATAGATAGATAGATAGATAGATAGATAGATAGATAGATAGATAGATAGATAGATAGATAGATAGATAGGCAGACAGGCAGACAGGCAGACAGACAGACATGTTATGTGAGGTCCTGTCATGACGAAAGAGCCTCCAGTGGGACAGAACTACCAGGACACTCACTATATGCCTAGACACTTCTATAAATATTATAAGATTGAACATTTTTATTGCAATGTTTTATTGCTAGATTTTTTTTTTCTCTTCATTATTATCATTTTATTTATTTATTTTATTGTACAGTGTTATTAATGCTTTCGCAATGTAAAGATTTCTTTCACCATGCCAATAAAGCTATTTGAATCTTGAATCTTGAATCAGACAGACAGACAGACCGATAGATGGATAGATAGATAGATAGATAGATAGATAGATAGATAGTCAGACAGATAGAAAGACAGACAGACAGACATACAGATAGTCAGTCAGACAGACAGACATACAGATAGTCAGACAGACAGACATACAGATAGTCAGACAGACAGACATACAGATAGTCAGACGGACAGACTTTCTGCATAAGTTGAATACGGAAGGCAGTCTGGCGGAAGCTAGATATTTAGATATTTTTCTTACACAAACTTATCACTTTGCTTCAGAACGACTTTATTAACCCCCCGGAGCCGTGTGGAGTATGTTTATGATGGATGGAGGCATTTTCTTGAGCTTTAGATGCGTTAGTCCCGTTCACTGCCATTATAAAGCTTAGATGCGTCAGGATATTTATTAATATAACTCCGATTGTGTTTATCTGAAAGAAGAAATTCATAGACACCTATGGCTTGAGGGTAAGTAAAGCTTGGGGTAATTTTCATTTTAAAGTGAACTAATCCTTTAACTTGACTGGTTTTCACAATGAAAATAGCCAAAGAACCTAGCACAGCGTTAAAATAAAACAAACAAATAACATTAAATATTTTACAGTTTTGAGCACATTTTACCAGACAACTTGCTGTTCATGGAATTATCAAGTAATTTTTTTAGCGGTTTTCAAAATATCCAAAATTTTTAGTTCAGTCCTAGTGGACATTCTGTACAGACCTAGCAACAGTAACCGAGGGTGATTGAGCTTCGTGAAGGGGCTGTTTAAAAAATCCATTCCATTTGAGAATTGATTAGGATTGCCATTATGTAGCCTTTCTTTGAAAACATTTTGTTTATCATTTAAATAGGATAATATAATAATATCATTGAAATTGAACAGGCAAACATACAACAGCAGATCATATCAAACAAGGACATCACACATATAAAGGATTCCACAGAAAGGCCATCTTCATCACCCAGTGTTCTCGTATGAAGCAGAGTGATGAGGTCTTGAGCCATTCATCTAAGAGTAGAAGAGCTTAAGCAGTCTAAATGTGAGCATCAGAGTAGAGATGATGAGGCCTTCCACTTAGGCCTAATGATGGAAGATTAAGCCTTGATTAATCATTGATCTCTATATCCCTCTCTCCTTAAGATAGAAGGATATAAAGATCCTTAAAGGCCCATGTCCCCCTTGGGCTGTTCTCATTATGGGGCTCTATCAGGAGTGCATGCTTGCCTTTATATCATAAGTCTCGCCTTGTGCATCCTCTCTCTCCTCTTCACCCAATGGCTAAATGAGATTAAATTGCATTCACAGTGGAACTTTATGTAGAAAACTGCTGAAAGAACAGGTGAGTCAGTTAAACCTATGCCTGTTCGTTTGTCAAAAGTTCACCGATGAGATAAATTAAAAAAGGTTTTCAATTTTTTGGGGGGTTTAACTCTATGTCGAAAAAAGTGGTTAATTGGGGCATGGGGAGATATCACACACTCTGTTTGTTTTTTGTCTGCTTTTTTTAAAGCATAATGACAGATGAGTTCATATTGGTTGTTTGGAGAAAAGTAGCTAATAAGTTATTATGGTACAGTGGCCAAAAAAAGCTGAAGGATACAAGTCGTACGAAAGAACAAAAGAGTGAATTAATTAAAACCTTCATCTCCTCCAGGCCTGATAAACAAGGAGTGCCATGAATGCAGGCAAACTATGTGTGCATGTTACAAATGACAGTTCCTTGTGTCAATTAATATGCAGCAGTCAGTTGTCAAAACATATTTGTGTGAGAGACAACCTGACTACAGACCTAATGAATGAAAGCTACATTCATTAACTGTTGTTTTACAGATCTTTATGTGGAGTTTGGCTTGAATATAAACTGAACCGCAAGGCTATTCATTCCAGTTACAGTGGCAGTCAGTGTTTAGGACCCTAAAGTAGTTGAACTGTCAACACAATCTTAAAGCAATTGCTTTCAGGTGAATGAGTGTCACATCCCATGTTTGAAGGGCAAATGTTATAAAGAACCAAGTTGGGTTGATGGCAAAATTCCATGGTCAACGTATCAATTTATGTTTTGTGGGTAAATCCGGGAGTCTCCCCTTCTGTTTATGTGCAGTTGTCGGAGCAGAGGAGGGAAGGACAGGTGTTATCGAGGCCTTTCAGCTGTTTTGTTCAATGCTCTGCGAGCCTGACATACAAAGAGAAGGGGCGCGGTGGCGGACACCTTCCAGAGATGCCAGCTTTGCGCGAGGGGAATCAAAGCTTTGCCGTCACTTTTTATCTGCCCGTGCCACCTGGTTGGTGTGAGAGGCACATGCGGCATGCCTCCAGCTGTTAGCCCTTTGGAGAAATCTGAGGGAGGAGATTTTTAGCAATGGATCATCTATTGGTGAGCTGGATGATGGAGTATCCCTCCACAGAGAGCAGATGGATAGTTAGGACAGAAAGAAAGAAGGAATGAGAGAAATGGAGAGGGTGGGAGAAATGATGGGATGGGAGAAATGGAGAGGGTGAGTTTTTGTGCTGTAGTGATTTTTCTGATGGACACCTGGGGAGAAGGGATGAATGTCCTGCTGTGTGGGTAGAGAGAGAAAAAGTAGAGAAAATGGATAGGGGAGGTTATTGTGCTCTAAGTACCATAAAATCTAATAAGTTGATCTCATAATTGAGGGGAAACAGAAACGGGGTAAAAGCGCTCAGCAGGGGGCAAGACTCTAAGAGAAACTGTAACATCTGAAGCTCTGAGTAACTGATGTAGAAATTGAAGTGGGTAATCACTAACACACAGGCTCAAGATAAGAGAGAGAATGGAGCTTATTTCAAACAGATAGAGCAAGAGAAGAAGCAGGCTTGGAGTAATCAAGTGATTGTAAAAGAGTTACATTATCAGGTTATTAAAAAGGTAACTGTAATTTGGTTATATAAGGTAAAATTCACTTTACTGGCAGGATTTTTTTTTTACTTCATTCTCAAAATTACTGTAGTGTTGTAACTATTGTTACAACATTATTCTTGAAACTTTGAAGTTTTTCTTTTTAAGGCATATTAGAAAAACATTACAACTTTTTTTCACATAATGTTACAACAAATCCTAGATTTTTAACATGCCACTAAAATACAGCTGTCCTGAAGGTGCCATCTTATTGTGGTGACCACTGGGGAGAAAAATGCATGTTAACTTCACAGTTCTCTTTAAATTCTAATATAAAACAGTGCCATTGTACTGGCATAAATTTTTTGTTTGCTTAGTAGTGGAAGAATTTCGATACACGTGAATATCGTGGTATTATTTTTGGCAATGCTGTATTCTCAAAAACACTGTATCAATATTTATTTGTTTACATCCAAGATTTGTGTCAGTGGCTTTGTGTTCGGTTTGAAACCCGACCGCTAGAATGAACGTAAACTGTGACACAGAGAAGCGCAAGGGTTCATCGCTAGTGTTAGCATAGCAAAACCAGGTCACAAGATGAAAGAATTATTCCGGCTCCCGGCCCGGTGTACAGAGCTGAAGTGTGGACTCATTTTGGCTTCCGCTAAAGAAACCAGAAAGATCAACAATAGTCATTTGCAAAATAGGCCATGCTAAAATCCAGTACTCAGGAAATGCATTGAAACTGAGAGCTCACTTAACTTCCCGATGCCATCCGCATGGCTGAGAGTGGTGTTTCGATAGAATATGTAAATATGTAAAATATGTACTGCATGCTTTGCTCTTAATAACAAAATAAACACACACACACACACAGCTTTGTTTCGCTATTAAAGTGAGGACATTCCATAGATGTAATGGTTTTTATACTGTAAACATTACGTTATATCCCCCTACACTACCCCTACCCCTAAACCTGCCCATCACGGAGAACATTCTGCAGTTTTACATTTTTAATAAAACATTGTTTATATGTTTGAAAGCTATTTTAAATATGAGGACTCATGAAATGTCCTCATATTTCATGTTTACGTCGTAATACCAGTTTAATACCCATGTGATTATACACATTTGTGTCCTCATAAATCACAAAAATGCACACACACACACACACAAGCACTTACCATTTTCCTTTTACTTAGATTGCACAAAAAAGTGATTTATGATATAAATGTAAATGTAAAAGTTTTTGCTCAGGTTTTATGCATACACATTAAAAAGATTGTTGTTAATTTTACAGTAACTTACTGGCAGCTGGATGCCAGTAATTTACTGTACAATGTTGAGACTGTCCTCCAAAAAAAAACAAACGACCATATAGGTCGTTTTTCAAGCACCTTATTACGACCTATATTTACATTTAAAGTCATGCGCCCTCTAGCTGTCGTAAAAATAATGACAGTGTCGTGTTACGTCTGTCGTCATGAAATTACTTATGACTGTCATTACCAATCAAAATGCGTGTTCATTTAAATGCGATATGTGGACTTTTTACATCATTTCTCCTATTTCCATTTACCAAAACTAATATGTATTAACGACTACACCCACCCCACCCCTAAACCTAACCTTAGTGATTTATAGTGCATTTACACTTTATGAGCACGTGTTCTCTGGGATCGAACCCACGATCGCATGATCACATGATTGCATATTGTTATTGCAATGCTATGCCGAAATATGACGCAGATAAAAGGGAACAATGCATTAAAATGAAAGTGTCCTGTTGTCGAAAGGGGCGCAACTATAGCAAATGCTCCTATGGGTTGTATTTCATGAATTAAAATGAAAGTGTTTGTTGATAGGGGCGCCACTTTAGTAAACGCTCCTATGAGTCATATTTCAGGGAAGTGACAAACGACCTATATGGTCGTATTGGTTGGAGAACATGTTGAAAATGTTTTACAATATTACTGTATTTTCACTTACAGTATACTGTACGGTTTACTGTACTTGCATTTACACTATTATTACTGTATTGTCATTTACTGTATTAGTACTGTT
>RJVU01047928.1:2470044-2519266 GCA_003731715.1 Anabarilius grahami | reverse complement strand
AAGACCTGAAATATTTCAGTTGGTGTGCAATGAATCTAAAATATATGAAAGTTTAATTTTTATCATTACATTATGGAAAATAATGAACTTTATCACAATATGCTAATTTTTTGAGAAGGACCTGTATATATATAAGGCCTAAATATGTGTGTGTAGAATTGTATACATTATGTATAACATTATCAAGTATTACACTAATTCTGTGTCCCCTAATCAGTTACACAAATTAGTGGATGTATTTAACACATTTAAAAAAAAAATACTGTTTGCATATAGCGATGAATAGGCTTAATACAAAACCACGGAAGATAAGACAAAGAAATTCAAACTAGACTAACTACGTTTAAAACTAAGAAATCACCTTTGCAAATGTGATACAGGTGATACCTTTTTTAAAAGGTCGAACTCACTGTAATTATCAGGGCTGTACAGTGCGCACATGCTATGAAAAAAATGGCCAGTGCGATGAATACATTTACGGCAGTAAATACGGTTTTGCATGTATGTGAGACGGACCCTCTTGTTTGTGTGTGAAGTTAATCAATGGCGCATGTGCACCCCACTCAGTATTCTTCAAAACACAGAGTATTTGTTTTGCGCAGGTTAAAGGGTTTGTTCACCCAGAAATGGAAATTGTCATTAATTACTCACCCTCATGTCGTTCCAAACTTGTTAGACATTCGCTCATCTTTGGAACACAAATGAAGATCTTTTTGATCTAAGAGATGTCTGTCTCTCCATTGACTGCCTTTGCAGCGACCACTTTGACACTTCAAAAAGATCATAAAGAGATCGGAAAACTAATCCATATGAATCGAGCAGTTTAGTCAAAATTTTCTGAAGATACTTGAATGCTTTTTATAATGCAAATATTTCATTTAGGCTTTTACTCAAATTGATCAGGAATCATAAGCAGAAGCTTGACCAAACATGAATAACGCACAAGAAAAAACCTCTTCCGGAAGTTCAAACGTGCTGCATAACACACCAGAATAACCCTTTTTGGTTACGCAGCACGTTTGAACTTCCGGAAGAGGTTTGTTCTTGTGCGTTATTCATGTTCAGTCATTAAATTATAATAATTTAATGCCATTTTCATTTTAAAAGTGCTTGTTTTCCCACCAGGTGGCAGAAATCATCCACTATGTGTGGCACATCCATGTTATCCATGTTACAGTTTTTTTATTCGCTTTGGTACTATTTTCACAAGTAAGGTGTACATTTTCAAAAATCTTAGTACAAAACTCCAAACTGATCACACTTGTAACACAGCTAGACATTCTTTCAAAACCTGATCTCATGCTTTCATTCTAGCTGTACATATTTTCATTTTACATAATCGCTGTTTCAAACACAAGATCATTGTGATATGTATTGAGAAAATTTGGTTTAATCACCGGCGAAACACAACAGTATGTTCTTCTTTCAGTTTAGTACTTTTAACAATCAGTTCATTCAATAACAAACAATGCATGATACATGTTTCAAATCACCCTTGATGCTGAAATATTTACACAGGTAACAGATGCCACCTCAGAAAATACACTTACATTACCTAAATTACATAATTGACATAAAATCCATTATGTTTTTAATAGTATTTCAGTGTGTTATCAAAAGGTGTGAAGTATGACACAGTCATGAGGTTTGTGTAGAACAGAGTTTGCTGCCAATACAGTAAATGTTGTCACTGAATCATATGACTGAATCTATACTGTAGTTGATTTTTACAGATGAAGGATGAGTTACAATAATGTGGTAGTCACTACCTTGGTAATGCCTTTTACAGTTTACAGTATCACATGGCATACTATAATGTAAAACGATGCCATCTGTCTCCCTTCTTCTCTCTCTCTCTTTTCCTCATGGGGACAAAAAAAAATGTCCAAACAAGGTCTAGAAATGACTGGTATTGCCATCCTTGTTGGGACATTTGGTCCACTACACAGTGTTTGACCACACACACAGTTTGAAAATTGTGGTCATCATCTAAGATAAATTGCTTATAATTCATTACATTTGATTATCTATATCGGAAATTGCAAATAATTTCTATAGAAACTATGCCTATAGAATCAATATCTATAGAAATCTATAGGTGTACCAAATGATCCATTGATTAATCATTAAGTCCAGTTGGATTAAACAATAGACAAATGTATTAAACTGAACGAGAAGAGATGCAAATCAAAAGTTTGATAGTAAGAGCTTTATGAAAGGTAGTTACTGTGAATGAAACATTTATATAGATGAAATACCTATTTTGTGTTGTGAAAAGGATACTTTGTGATTTTGTGTATTGTACTAACACAATTGAAAATATGCTAAAATGTTTGAAAAAAAGTGCACTTTTGATGATCTGTTGTGATATTAGTACTAAGAGTTTTGAAAATGTAAACCTTACTTGTGAAAATAGTACCAAAGCGAATAGAAAAAAACTGTAATGAAAATGTGAAATGTAGATCTCCCTTAAATTGAATTTTACTGAAGTTTTATGTTGTTGTGAGGTTGAATGGATGTTTTTGTTTGGATTATGATCAGAAATATTGGGCTATATAAACAAAATTGACAGTGCTATGTCCCTGCAGTCTATTACAGTCTATGTTCCCTACTATTACATCACATCTCATGATAAAATAGCATGACTGTGTATTATTCAACAAGGCCTGTCATTTCAAAAGAAGTCAATACAGTAGCTGTTTATGATGAATGTTTGCTTAAGGGCAAAAAAATCAGCTCTGAATCTGGTTGTTTATTTGCAGATACAGAACCAGCAAGGTTAAAACATCATAACTTAGGTGGTTTAGACCTTGTTATAGAGCCTGGGATTTGCTGTAGTGGCGGTTGATGTGGATTGATCAATAAATGGTGGATCAGAGAGTTTTTCAAACCCTGTTAATACACAAAGCTCCTGTGTTGCCGTTTTATAAAGTCATACAAGCGAGACCACTGGAGACAGTCATTCAGACGGGAGCTCGTTACAATTCGCAGGCTGCTGTTTTCTGCTTAATAGGCACAAACTTGTTGGTCTCAGGTCAAGAGCTTTTATTTAAGAATGTTATTTTTCATAGAATACAGAAATAAATATAGAGACCTGATGAATTTTTAATAATATTATTTCCTTTGGGGCAGAAGTTTTAATTTTGTTATTTTACAGATTAACTTTTATGACTTTTTCTAAGCCGCAGTGTGACTAATTAATACAAATTGCAAAAGGAAATAAAGAAAGAGAATAAGATAATTGTTGTACAAATAGCAGCTGCTTGCATGTTTTTGCAATATTTGCAGTTGCTGTTGCAAATGCCTGTCTCACATATTAATAACTTGTGCATTTTAGTAGAGTGGGCATACTTTATGGCAATGAATTCAGTTTGACAGACTGACACATGTACTATCAATTAGAAAAGAAAGTAGCCTACATGGTTTGATCTTTTTAAAATATGCATAGGCTTTACTTTACTTTAGTTTAAGAGGTCTATAGGCAACCTTACTTTAACAACACTGAACACGGCAATGGATTCGGAAGGAAATGAAATGTCAGAATTGAATTTGCATAAAGCAGTCATACTGGGGAAAAATGCTGGATATAATAAGGAGGCAAGCATTTTGTATCCATTATGTATGAAATCAGGATGCTTCTATTGCCACACAGGACATGAATGAGAAACAGCACTTCCATTACAAGGTAGACTATGTAGACAAACCAAACCAACAAGAAAAAGAAAGAAATTGAAATGATTACAGAAAACAATTCTGGCAAACCTGGCTATTTATGTTTAACTGAATTTAATTGGCTGGGATTTATTATGTACAGATGTATGTACTTACAGTAAAATCAGCCATCAGGTTAATCAATCTAATTACATTCAACTAAAATCAGTTTACAGAAAACTGTGTTCTCCAGTTCATTATTACCTCGTGCAAAAAAATCATGGCATCGAATATATCTTTTGACATACACTAAAAGTAAGGAAAACTTCTATAAATGCTCAAAAAACCCTCTTCCTCTGGGGACTTATCTCTGTCTTTCTATCAGTTCAGGTGCAGGTGCATGCAAGTGTTCCTTTAATTTACTTCCATATCTGCAAATTTTGGGTCACTGAGTCTATAGTCTGCAGTCAACATTAATGGAAAGAATAGAACGGAGAGGAAAAACAACCCATATCTTCCCTTCACCAAAGCTGAGGAGGTCATCAGGGCCTCTCATAGATTGATCCGCTGGAGCCCGTAAAGCATTTAAAAGCAACTTAGAAAGCTAATCTTTGGGTAGCAATGCAGAGAGAAAATATTTAGCACAGAGCTAAGACTTAAAAATCAATGTGTAATTCAAACTTTGGTAGTTTATAATACAATGAATAAATGCATAAATGAATAAATGCAATAATGAATGTAGAACATTCCTTATAAGTGTGTGTGGGCATCAATTACTATCCCTGCACTCCTAGAAGAGGTCAACACACACACACACACACACACACATGTTCGTTTTTGTGAATTGTGGAGACATTCCATAGGCGTAATGGTTTTTTTATACTGTACAAACTGTATTTTCTATCCCCCTACACTACCCCTACCCCTAAACCTACCCATCACAGGAAACTGTGCACACTTTTACTTTCTCACAAAAACTCATTCTGTATGATTTATAAGCCTTTTGAAAAGTGGGGACATGGGGTAATGTCCTCATATCTCACCCTCTCCTTGTAATACCTATGTCATACCCATGTCATTATACACATTTGTGTCCTGATATTTCACAAAAACATGCCCACACACACACACACACACACACAGGTTTGTTTTGCTATCTTAGTGGGGACATTCCATAGGCGTAATGGTTTTTATACTGTACAAACTGTATATTCTATCCCCCTACACTACCCCTATCCCTAAACCTACCCATCACAGGAAACATTCTGCATTTTTACATTTTCAAAAAAACATCATTTAGTATGTTTATTAATCCATTTCCCTCGTGGGGACCGCTGGCTGGTCCCCACGATGTAGGTAATCTCAGGTTTTTATTACATCGTGGGGACATTTGGTTAAAGGTTAAACTTTAAAATGTTAAAATGAAAGGAAAATCTGCTGTCATTTATTATCACTTAATCCTTTAATTTGTATTTTGTTTGACATGAAACTCATAAGAAACATCATAAAATGTTCATCAAAATAATCTATTCTCTGTGTGTGTTATTGTCCAAGTCTTCAAAAGCCATATGTTACCCAGTGTGTGGAAGAAAAAAAAAGTAGTTTAATCTTTATGCACTGATAATTGTTGCCATCTATCATCACACTCAAATCTTGCGATTTGCACCCTTTTAAAAACCATTGTAAGTGTTATGGCAGAGATTTTAAAAATGGCATTACCTCTCATACGTGTCTTGTGAATGTTTGCGAAATGCTAAATTTGGATGTATTTTTCTGAAAGTGACATGGCTTGCCTTGGGATCAAGGGAATATTTTTTTTAACAATTAACAGATTAAATTTCCCTCCCTTTCTTCACACAAAGCTATTGCATGCCTTTAAAGCACCTGGAATGCAGCACATTCATCATGAATCATTGGACTGCTTCCTGGACATGCAATCTGCAAGCAATCACACTGATTGGCCTCTGCTGATTCTGTAGCCAATGAGATTGGTTGCTCAACGTAAAGGGGTCATATGATGTGATTTAAAAGTTAATTATTTTGATTATTGGGTGTAATAGAATAAGTTAACATGCTTTAATGTAAAAAACAACAACAAAAACATTATTTTTCACATACTGCAGCTCCTTTATTCCCAGTCTGTCTGAAACCATGCTGATTTCTACAAAGCCCCTCTTTCCGAAAAGCTCAGAGTGCTCTGATTGGCCAGTGGACCCACTGGGTTGTGATTGGCCAAACACCTCAAGAGTGTGTCGGAAATGTAAAGTCCCTTTACCATAACTGCGAGCTTCAGCTTCCAAGGCTTTTAAAACATTTGTAAACACACAGTTAATTATAATGTGATCTGTTTTACCATCTCAGTTCAAGCCAGAGTCGGATTCTGTAAATGCAGATGATCAAGCAACATATCTATCTATCTATCTATCTGTCTGTCTGTCTGTCTGTCTGCCCCCTCGCTCTACAGTGCACAGCATAAATGAGTACACCCCGTCTGAAACTTCTGAAAGTCAGCAGTTGCTCAATTACTTAGAAGACTTGTTAGGGTTCTTTAGAGATATAATGGTCCAGCAAGTCTGCTTAATCAATTACCAAAGAAGCATGTCAAAATTATTCAGGAAAATAAGATTTTCTTATCAAGGTGATAAAATGTGTAGCAAAAATGAGTACACCCTCCTAAAAGTTACTAAATAAAACTAAATAAAATGTTCTGGTGTAAGTTTAAGGCAATGTTTGATCAACAGGTAAGTATGTTGAACCAAAACATTTAAAGAGAAGTAATTTCTTGACAATTAAAAGTGTTATATAGCCCACTGAATCATTCTTGGACTTAATGCTGACAACAATGGAAGCACTTGGGAGAGAACTGTCAGGAGACTTATTTCTTAGCACAAAAGATGACAGTGGTACAAGAGGATTACCAAATCATTGTTTTAAGTGTGAAAATATAGCAAAAGTTACACAGAAATTCAAAAACAATGGACTTGTGACAAGGCCCCTGAAATAATCAGGCCTTCATTTTAAGCTTTTATTTAGTGATGAGGGATTTTTTTGCTAGACAAAGAGCAGGAGAAATACCAAGAGAGTGTCTCAGAGCCAGCAAAATGATTGATATGATATGATAAGAGTGACTGTTTATCTCACAGAGTAAGATGCAACCTGCAGAAATGACATGCATGGTTGTTGTTCTCACTGGAACTACCTACTGTAGCCAAAGCACAATAAAGTCAGTTAGCTATTTCCAAAGCCCATATTTACAAAATATAGATTCTGGGAATCAATCCTCTGGTCTCATGAGACCAAATCAATCATTTTGGATCTAACAGCATCCAAAATGTTATGGTGTTGCTAGAGGAGTACAGTGAGAAGTGCCTGGTTCCCTCAGTAAAGTTCAGTGGTAGTAAAGCTCTTATATAGGGATGTATGAGTGCTGAATGTGTGAGGGAGTGGTGCTTTATCAATGCTGTCATGGATTCCCACACCACTGTGTAATTTAATACACAAACTTGAAACAGAAGATGTTACCCTTTCCTCATTCCCTGCATTGTTGGGCATTTTTTCAACATGACAATGAGGATATGCATTCTCCCAAGGTGAAAAACCTTCTGTGGACATTAGGGCTGTGAATCTTTGTGCAGACAGCAAATCGATTCAATTCACGATTCATAGGTGTTCGATTAGATTCAAGAATGATTTTTGAAAATTCAGAACGATTCGATTCGAAACGATTCACATTAAAATTCGATGCGATTCGATTCTGCGTTTTTATATGCATTCATCCGGAACACGACTCACTCTCGAAAATGCGATGATTGACAGCTTGGAAACCATAACGACGTTCTGGCGTCTCTCGTGTTTGGTATCCGTTATTGTGACCAAAGTTATATTACAGTGACAAAACACTTGTTATTTTCAGTAATTTATCTAAACATACTAACACATTCGACGGAGGCGTCGTGTTTTGTTTATGCTTGTACAGCCTGTTTCACACAGAGCGCGCTCTTTCTGTGTTGCCATGATCACTCGTTATAAGGGTTTTGGGCTTGTTGTTTAAGCTCGTCTCATAAAGCGAACAGGTTTATTCAGTTATTAAAGTGGGCAGACATGAATCGCGATATTTTGGTCTTATTTTCAGCATAAAGCATTTGGATTTATTTAGGTTTATTATGGGCTTGTGCTTTTTCTTGTTCTCTGATTTTTCTAGCAAGATATGACAACTCGAATGAGAAAAGGCTTGTGCTTTCCCTGTGATTGACCGCACATACAGAAGAGAGACACATCTCAGATGAAGGTTAAGAAACGTCATTAACAACTAGTTGTTCAGTTCGGTTCCGTACACACTGCATAGAATTTCTGTAAATGCAGTTGTCACTACCTGTATTTTTCGGGAGTTAATTCGGTTGTAGAATGCGGTTGTCACTCCCGTATTTTACTGAGCTGTGTGTGTACAGAACACGATTAAGCACTAAAAGGTGAACTGACAACCGAATTTAGCTGCAGTGTGTACGTGGCCTTTGTTCTCTTTATACTGATAATTTTCCTTACGATGATTCTGAAAGAAAACGCGCTGGGTTTCTACTGTTCTACTGTTCTATAGTAACGAACACAACTTTAATGCACATCTGATTGATAGATAAACCACTGTCATCGGCTCATGTGAATAGCAGTAGTGGCCGTCCTGAGGAGAGCTCAAACGTGGGCTTCTCAATGAGAGCTACGGACAGAGCGCGAGCGCAATCCAGTGAAAGGCGGTAAAGAGTGCAGCGCGTATCTGTGAAGGAGAGCTTTGAGGGCGAAATATGGCGCACAAAATCTCCCATCAATTCACACATGTAGTAATTTAATGTTTATATATTTTAAAGCATTGAATCGCTATAGAATCGCAATTTATCTGATTCTTAGCATTTTACATCGATTATTGACCGAAATTAACGATTCACAATTCAAAAAACATGTTTCAAGATCGATGCATATGCATCGTCAGGATTTGTAATCGATGCATCAAGAAAATCACACCTATGGGTGATTTTGTAGAGACGAGTTGAGCAACACTCCCCATTAAAGATCAGGGCATTTAAGGAGCTCATCATCCAGGAGTTAAACAGGACAGATGTGATAATTTGTCATGATTATGGAGGCCATACTAACTACTAGAATATTATACATTTGTTGAATTAAATCTTGGGTGTATTCATTTCTGCAATCCTTAATTTAAACAAAATTGGCTATTAATGACATATATTTCTCAGTTTGTATTATGTATATGTTTAATACATTTTAGTTTTGCCATCTTTCCATGAATTGTACTAGTGATCATAAATAAAATACATATTTTGTATTTGTTCAGAGGGGGTGTACTCATTTATGCTGTGCACTGTATGTCTGTCTGTATATATGTATTGTACCGGGTTCATGAAGGGAAAGAGGAGAACGGGCACGAGAATGGGAGTTCAACCCGGAGGGTGTATTTATTTACAAGTGAGCAAGTGCAAGGAAAGTAGACCAGCGGATGCTTGACAGTAATCCTCAGGTAGTAGTGCCTCTTTTAGTGTTTCCAGTGCGAGTGTCTTTGTGGTCCGGGTGAGTGAAGGAGAAAGTCAGCTTAGCAGACAGTGTTCAGCCTGTGTGGAGGAGAGTCCGTAACACCAACCTCCTGTTAATTTCTCTTTGGCAAAGAAACACAAGCACAAGTGTTGGTTTCATTTGAGAGAAGGATCTCTACCTCTTCTGTCTCAGGCGTTTATATCCCTGTCTTGCAAATTGACTGAATGCCATCAGCTGGGCTTGGTGATTGCTCCCCAGCTGGTTTGTGTGTGTTGCCAGGGGCGACGCTTGATAAGCTGCTGGCAACTCGTCACAGTATGTATGTATATACACCGATCAGGCATAACATTATGACCACTGACAGGTGAAGTGAATAACACTGATTATCTCTTCATCACGACACCTGTTAATGGGTGGAATATATTAGGCAGCAAGTGAACATTTTGTCCTCAATGTGTTAGAAGCAGGAAAATGGGCAAGCGTAAGGATTTGAACAAGTTTGACAAGGGCCAAATTGTGATGGCTAGACGACTGGGTCAGAGCATCTCCAAAACTGCAGCTCTTGTGGGGTCTTCCCAGTCTGCGGTGGTCAGTATCTATCAAAAGTCTCACTGATGCACGTGGGGAGCAAAGGCTGGTCCGTGTGGTCTGATCCAACAGACGAGCTACTGTAGCTCAGATTGCTCAAGTTAATGCTGGTTCTGATAGAAAGGTGTCAGAATACACAGTGCATCGCAGTTTGTTGCGTATGGGGCTGCATAGACACAGACCAGTCAGGGTGCCCATGCTGACCCCTGCCCACCACCGAAAACGTCAACAGTGGGCACGTGAGCATCAGAACTGGACCACGGAGCAATGGAAGAAGGTGGCCTGGTCTGATGAATCACGTTTTCTTTTACTTCACGTAGATGGCCGGGTGCATGTGCGTCGCTTCCCTGGGGAACACATGGCACCAGGATGCAATATGGGAAGAAGGCAAGCCGGCAGAGGCAGTGTGATGCTTTGGGAATGTTCTGCTGGGAAACCTTGGGTCCTGCCATCCATGCGGATGCTACTTTGACACGTACCACCTACCTAAACATTGTTGCAGACCATGTACACCCTTTCATGGAAACGGTATTCCCTGATGGCAGTGGCCCTTTTTCAGCAGGATAATGTGCCCTGCCACAAAGCAAAACATTTTTCAGGAATGGTTTGAGGAGCACAACAACGAGTTTGAGGTGTTGACTTAGCCTCCAAATTCCCCAGATCTCAATCCAATCGAGCATCTGTGGGATGTACTGAACAATAGGCATGTGACGGTATAAAATTTTCATGTTGCGATAATTGCTGAAGCTTTTATCACAGTATACGGTATTGTCACGATATTGAAATAAATTGCAAAAAAGTGTTGTCATACTATAATAGGTTTTTTTAACTCTTTTTCTTATAACAAAAAGAACATTTAAATATAATAACGCAATATACAAAAAAAAATTATATTTAATGCATTAAGTAAGATTAAGAATGAGCAATACCTACATTTGTTACAGAAGGTATTATTTTTTTGTTAATCTTAGTTAAAAAATACAACGGATCATTGTTAGTTTTAGCTCAGGTCCATTAAATAATAATTACAACCTTTGATTTAGTAATGTTATTAAACATTCATTAAGAATATTAAATGCATTAAAAGGAATTTTTCATTGTCAGTAATGATTTGACTATATGCAAGGAGCGTTCTTTAGAACGTCTGCAATAATAAAAGCCAGCTCGAAAACTTAGAGTGAAATGTCACTTGCTGGTGTGTTGAGCATCAGTAGTGTAATACTTAGTTTATAACCAGAATAGAGTCACTTAAATAGTCAGGCATAGCATTAATTTAGTTATTCAAAAGTAAGACGACATAAAAAAAAAAAAAAACGTACATCAGTGTTCCTCCTTGGCTAAATTCAATTCGACCATTAGTTTTCACACTTTCGTGTGAAAAAGCATCAAAAATTACAATATTTATTGTGCACTTTAATTAGATTCATTAAATAAAATGTGAGTTTTCACAAATGTGCCAAAATCATTGAGCTTGTGTTGCATTGACTTTCAGCTGCTGTGATTACAAAGGGAAAGTCTTCATTCACAATAAAAGTTATTGTTTTTCATGAGTTATTGTTTACCCAGGGCATCCAAGATGTAGGTGACTTTGTTTCTTCAGTAGAACACAAATTATGATTTTTAACTCCAACCGTTGCAGTCTGTCAGTCGTATAATGCATGTCAATGGTAACAAAATCTATGAGAGTAAAAAAACATGCACAGACAAATCCAAATTAAACCCTGCGGCTCGTGACGACACATTGATGTCCTAAGACACGAAACGATCGGTTTGTGCGAGAAACCGAACAGTATTTATATAATTTTTACCTCTAATACACCACTATGTCCAACTGCCTTGAGCGCGCGCACGGCATACGGTGCGTGAGGGGGAGTTTAAAGGGGGGGTATCACACACAGTTTCTGCCAATCATGTTAATCTTGAGTACATATAGAGTAACAATACATCCTTCATATCTCCTAAAAGTCTTTAGTTTTGTCATATTTATAAAAGATAGATAAGCTAAACTGAGTCTTTCCGGAAAAGGCCGAGTGTAACACAGTTCGTAAGTACGGGAAGAAGGAGGCGGGAACCGGCGAACATTTAAACAAAACTTTAATTCAAAATAAACAAATACAAAATGAAAGTAATGCCGGCAGACCCTCGCGGACGTCTGCCGGCCACACAAACATAAAATAAAGTCCAGGCCTGGTCCTCTCTCGTCCGTTCACTGTCGTCGCTCCTCCTTTTATGCCTCCGGAGCTCCTCCGTGAGGGACTCGAGGCCGGTGCGCCTCACAGGTGACGATCATTAACACTCGCGTCACCGGCCTCGCGCCGTTCCCTCACGGCTCTCGCCCGCCCTGCTCGCCACATACCCCCATGGCCCCTCGCAGGCCGGGGGGTAATCCCGCGACTGCGCTTACTCCCCCCCCGGGGCCTGTCTCGGCGGCCGCAGCACCTGGGGGTAAGGACAGACGAGACGAGAGAAAGGAGACGGAAGCAAGGGGAGCGACAGGACGAGAGAGGGGAGAGGGGAAAAAAAAAATTCTGGGTCCGGTTCCCAGACACACTGCCGCTCGGTCCTCAGCCTGCCGAGAGGCTCTTCCTCGCGGTGCCGTGCGATGGCACTGGACGCTCGGTGGACGGCCCGATCCTCGACCGCCTCCTGGCGGCCGGCGATGGCTCCTCCGGTTGAGGGCAGCCGGCAGCGAGTCCCCCGTCCCCTGCTCCTCCCCTTCATGGCGGACGGCAGCAGGCTCCGGCCCACGGCGGACGGCGGCGACTCCTCCGCTCCCTCCAGGACGGCAGCCACCCCACCTCGTCCCAGGAGCACGGCATCCGGGTCTCCGTCCCACCTGGCACTAGGCTCCAGCACCACCGCCTCGGGCAGCCTCTCGCGGTCTTCCCACTCCCACGCTGCCCGAACTCCGCAGCACCGCGATCCCCCTCAGCAGCGAGGGCTCCCAACAGCATGTCCCTCCTTCCTCCCGGGTTTCGGCACCAATGTAACACAGTTCGTAAGTACGGGAAGAAGGAGGCGGGAACCGGCGAACATTTAAACAAAACTTTAATTCAAAATAAACAAATACAAAATGAAAGTAATGCCGGCAGACCCTCGCGGACGTCTGCCGGCCACACAAACATAAAATAAAGTCCAGGCCTGGTCCTCTCTCGTCCGTTCACTGTCGTCGCTCCTCCTTTTATGCCTCCGGAGCTCCTCCGTGTGGGACTCGAGGCCGGTGCGCCTCACAGGTGACGATCATTAACACTCGCGTCACCGGCCTCGCGCCGTTCCCTCACGGCTCTCGCCCGCCCTGCTCGCCACACCGAGATCCTGGAGGCGTATCTGCTGTCAGTGTCGTGGGCGCAGCTAAAGTGCGCACGCAGCTTCTGCGATGTCTGCTAGCTGCGACATCATTATAAATACAAAGGGAACAAAAGCGTTTGTGTTGTTTACATTTTATGCACTTCCGCTCCGATTGCCAACAAAACACAGACATCTGATGCAGCTTTACTCACCACCTGCGATCTGCAAATCCAGCGCCGAACTGGGACTTTATCACTGAAATCCCGGGAACAAACAAACATACGTGCACAACTCCGTTGCTCCCCCGGAAAAAGAAACGTCATCCACTGTTCCCTTAATGCTGGGTTCTTTGGGAGGCTGAAAAAGGTCATCTTTCCCTCACAACCAAAAACACACTCCTTTGTTGACAGGAGCTGCATCTCATTTCGGAGGCTGCGTCCTTCGGAGATCGCATTTGAAGGCTGAATACTTCATCAAGGATGTCATATTTAAGAAAAGTAACTGTAATAAAATTGACTGATATTCATTGTGAGGTGTAAAATACTGTAATTTCTTTCTTTCTTTCTTTGCAATCTAACAGTTATTTTTCTTAAATGAGACCAATGATGTATGCAGCCTTCAAAGGGTGCAGCCCCTGAATTGGGACACAGCCATTATTTAAAAATCTCTCGGCTTCCGTATCCTGAACGAAACGCGTTGATGGCCGTGTTCTTGCTCTTGCTCTGGGTGATGTGTGTGCGCACACTTATCAGGAAGAAGTGCCCATACAAGGAGTCCCGCTCTCTTTTGACGTCATACAAGGCCATACTTGAAAAAAACTCTCAGAAACCTGTACTGAAACCGGAAGTAGTCATTTGGCACAGAAATACTCCATCATACGTCCAACTCGTGTTTTGAAACTTTGGCCATGTTTAGCATGAGAATCCAACTCTTCAACAGTGTAAATAAGTCAGAATGCATGAAATAGCATTACACCCCCCCTTTAAACATGGTGCCTGGAGTACAACAGTTGTTATACAAATGGAAGTAAACCACTAAAAAACATGGTTTTATTACATCAAAACTTCATTTTATTTTGTTACTTTTCGTAAGGGCAGCTTTACAAATAAAAAGGACACATACAAAGATCTTGTTCACATACCTCAGTTGGATGTGGAAAAACCATAGGCACAGCTGATGGTTTAAGTTGTATGTGATCCTCTCCTGGGTATGCAAAATCATCAGGGGAAAAATTATCACTGCAGACCCTCAACAACTTTTATACGTTAATGGGTGTGTTGATATCCAGCCGAAGAGCAATCAACCATAACTTCAGGCGAGCAGGCTCAGAAGTTGGGAATACGTGGAAAGTCACCACTCCCGAATGAGTTCGCACGAGAGAATGTAATCTTTTAGTTTTAAGTCGGTTTGAACAATCCGGATAAGCGCAAGTAAGTACCATTTTGATTAGCCGTCGTACATACAATGTTTGTGCACTGTGTAAACGAGTGATGTATACGCGTGAGAGATCACTTCCGGCGCTTGCGCAAACTACGCCAGAGCACGTACACACCTCACGCACCGGATGCCGTGCGTGCGCTCAAGGCAGTTGGACATAGTGGTGTATTAGAGGTAAAAAAAAATGATATAAATACTGTTCGGTTTCTCGCACAAACCGATCGTTTCGTGTCTTAGGACATCAATGTGTCGTCACGAGCCGCAGGGTTTAATTTGGATTTGTCTGTGCATGTTTTTTTTTTACTCTCATAGATTTTGTTACCATTTCCATGCATTATACGACTGACAGAGTGCAACGGTTGGAGTTAAAAATCATAATTTGTGTTCTACTAAAGAAACAAAGTCACCTACATCTTGGATGTCCTGGGGGTAAACAGATAAACAGCAAATTTTCATTTTTGGGTGAACTATCCCTCTGACAATCTCAGAAGGATAAACAAATAATGTTTGTGGTCATCACATTAAAAATAACATTTGAAGTGCTGAAAAAAAAAAGTGTGTGTGTGTGTCTAATTACAGACACGGCATTTCTTGAAACGGTCCCAATTGCTTTGTTTTTAATGCAATCAATAAAACTGGTTTATTGGCAAATTAGGTAAATGTGATAACTGCATTAAAATATGAATACAGCATTAAAAAGTCAAACACTGATGGTTTTGTGTCGATGTACAGCGAGTACAGAATGACAGCTAACAGTTCACCGGAAATGCCCAAGCTGGCTTAAGGACAACCAGGAAGTAACAGTGCACTGCATATAGTCAATTAACATGTTAACTAATGAAGCCTTAAGTCACTTAGTGTTACTGAACAATAACAAATAATCAGAACATTTTCAGTCATTATAGGGCATGTTGTAGTCCAGATTAAATTATAAAAATGTTAAGTTTGAAAATAAATAACCTATTAAGTCTTTAAGTATTAAGTACTTGGTGCTGTGATGAACAACATTGCAAATACAAAAAAAACCTGAATGGCTGTTTGAAGCATTTTAAATCCTGTTAGCTCAGCTGCTTTGTTTACGGGGTTTCTGGGGTAACCGCTGCATTTCTGCTGTTCCATCAGCGCCCTCTGCTGTCAGAGAGTGAACGTGCACTTTCATTCAGCACGTCTCCTTCACTCATTCGGTGAAGATATGACATGGTTAGAGTGAGATGGCAAATATCATATATCAAACTGGGTATCCATCTTAGAGATAATACCCATATTTAATGAAACAACCATATTTAAAAATATTATATTTATCATATTATAATAAAATATAACTTAAATTTTGTTTCTGTATTTTTTAAATATATTTTTATATTAACATAGGCCTATTTTAATGACAGTATATTTATTGAACAAAAAATAATTATTTTATTTATCAAAATAAACTGAAAATAGTACAAACTTTGCTATTAGTGATTCTTTCCAACAAGTATTAACCTAGACATTTTTAAAACATATTATTTTAGCTAAAGTATTTGTATCAATACTGTGTGCCTTTTACCCCATGCTGGGGAGCCTTTTACCCCATGTGTGGGGTAAAAGGCCCCCCTCACCACCTCATACATTTATAAGATTTATAAACAAAATTGACCACTTTTATGATTTATTTTCACACAAAATCTGTTGCTTTATCAATGTTCAATACAAACATATATATTTTTCCTGCACTTACACACTTTGAGAGTAGTGAAAAGCACATTTTTTCTTAAGGTGGGCCTTTAGCCCCGTTGTACCCTTCTTTAAAAATATTAATATTTTACATACAGTAATGTAAAAAAAAAAGCTTTTGTGGTTTAACACATTCAAAAATATCCGACAGTTGCACAGCCTGTGCGTGAATCCTCAAAAGTAGGATAAGAACATCACAGAATGATGTTTTGATGGTTTGCTCATGAGACAGAGTACAAAATTGCTATAAAAGAGCAAAACTGCCTACAATTATTAATCAATACTTTTGATTACTTGATATTGTATGAAAAAAAAGTGTCTGGTCTTGTGCCTTTTGTAAATGTGTAGAGCTCTGACTGTGGATGATTGACAGCTCACTGTGACTAACACAAGCCTGAAGGATCATGCAGTACCACACATTACTAGCAAAACTACACATGCTCTGTATTCTTTTTCCTTCTGGTAACTCATAATAAACACTCTCTTCTGAGCATCTGCTGTTTATGCCCCTCTGACAAACAAGAATAAATTGCTTGAGCTACAGAAATGAATTGACTTTTTTTCCTCCTCTTCCATCCTGTATGCTTCAACAAAAAGATTAGAAGATTATCCTGTTTATATTGCCAGCTTGTAAGGACTGAGGGAGGGAGAGGGGCGAAGAGTGTTGAACGGCATAGAAGCTAAAATCCTGTAGCTGGAGGTTGGGGGTGTGGCGCAGGCCCTTTTCCAGCCAGCCTCAGGGGTGGAATAATTAAGAGAGGAGGATTAGCTTCAAGACTCTTGCTTGTATAAAGGAAACTAGGCAAGGGAAGGACGGACATGATGCAGTCAAATGCTCCATTGACTCACTCAGGTGTGTGTGTATTTGTGGTCATGCTATAGTCATGCACCTGAAATCTCACTTCACGCTTACCATAGCAATTAGCCTCACCAGTTTTGCCTAATTAATAGGTCACAGTAGTACTGCATATGTGACACTTGCCTGTGAAGAAATGAAATTGGGCACAATGTGTTGACACATTACCCACTGTCTGCAAACAGGGCTAGTGCAGTCCAAATTTTTTCTTTATATGATGGATGAACAAGTAAAACTATTTTTATTTGGTGTTCTGTGGTATAAAATATCCCTTGTTTTTGGTTCATCCTTTGCTTGTCTGAGTTTTAGAATGGATGGCTGTAGATAAATTGGTCTAGGCAGAATGGCAACAATGTGACTGTGGCAACAATGCTAAAATACTTATTTATATGAGTGGTGACATTTTAAAATGTCCATCTCAGTACTCAGGATTTTTAATGACTTGGACAGGGGTGGCCTGCTAAAGAAGTGTGTGAATGTGTGTACTGCTAGCTATGGAAAAACAGCCCACTCATGTTTTGTTTGCTTCACGGTCTTTACTGCACATCTATGCTGCAAGTTTTTTTTCCCTTTTTTTTGTTGAAACATATTATATATCATGGATCTGCACTCATGTCTGTGCAGATCCATTAATTTAAAGAATTAATACACACTTCACACCATCTGTCGAAGAGCACAAAGCTGCAGCTGATTTTAGTTTTAAATTTACATTGTCAATTTTATAAAGGCGAATTATTGCTTTAGTCCAACTTAAAGTCAAACTTTTAATGTGTATGTAAACACACATATATAAAAAATACAGTAAAAACAGCAATATTGTGATATATTGTTGCAATTTCAAATAACTGTTTTCTGTTTGAATACATTTTAAAATGTAAGCCATTAATGAAGTCTTCAGTGTCATATGATCCTTCAGAAATTATTCTAATATGCTAATTTAGTGCTGAAGAAACATTTTTATTATTTTTTGTTGAAAACAGCTTCTGCTTAATATTTTTGTGTAATGTTGTATAATTTATGTTTGTGTGATTTATGTAAGTGTGTCTAAATGATCCATCCTGCCTGTGGGGTTTAGGGGAGGAAGCAGAATCAAATTAGCATTAACCCCTCATGATACTTTAGTACCTTCAAAAGCTGGATATACTGTACCTCCAACCAGGCATCCTAACGACACAGCCTTGCATCTCTGCTGTTGAATTTGAACTCTAAGCAGACTTAAGATGCATTGTTTTATGTCTAGCCAGCAGGGAGCTACATAAGGAACCCTCTGTCGCTTTCCACTTCAGCACCATTTCTCTTCAGTTCAGGAGAAAGGAACGGGGCAGTGAGCGGATAGAATATAGACACCTTTGCTTATTGGCCAAGAAATGAAACAGCCAAAAAGAGGGGCACTGTCCTCACATAAATCCTACCTCTGATCCTACCTCTGCCTGCTCTTCTTTAATCATATTTCTTTTGTTTTGTTTGTTTTGCTGCAGGTTTAGTCTCCGCCACCAATGAAGGCGGTCCAGCCACCCATTGTATGCCACCTGTGCTTCTGTTAGCCTAATGAAGACCTAGGGAAACGAGGATACAGGTAGGGTGTTTCTGCTTCAGTGAAAACTCCTTCTGTAGTAAAATGCATGCGGAACCATCTGACCAGAAGATCCTGCCAACCAAATGATGGTCTGGCTTGAAATATCACTCCCTGGAGGGCACAAAACCTGAGCAGTGAATCTGATTAAAAATCTCTGTACAAACTTACACTGGAATGTATTGGGATTTAAAACTTGAGGACCTTAAAGACTTTTACTAAATGCATTACTATGGATGGGAGAAAGTGCAACGCAAAATGGTGGAATAAGTTCCACTTTCTAAGGGTATAACGATACACTCATGTCACGATTCGATACAAATCATGATACTGAACTCACGATACGATACGATCGTGATATTTTAAGCCAAAATAAAGAAGTTACATATTGTTTTTATTATTATTATTAAAACAATATTATTAGTATTTTGTTTTATTATTAGGACCCATAAATATTCCTCCATCACATTAATATACATTATATTCAACATTATATAGTAATTTAATGTAGTGATGTCATTGAAACTCAGTAAACTCAATCCAAGTATTTTCTTTGGATTTTAGGGATGAATGAATGCACACCACTGTGAAGGAAATGAAAGGAAGGTGCCCTAGATGGAATGCGGCTAGTTTTAAATAGTTTTACCTAAAAAATCTTCTTTTCATAATCCTTGGAAGCCAAAATCGAAATAAGATTAGATAAAATAACATTAATCGCACAGCCCTAAGGTTTAACCTAAACCTTTGTTTAGTTCTCTATGTAGCAAATTAACTCAAAGGGGGAATATTAATAATTATTCATAACTCATTATGATTATTAATTATGATTAATTATGAATATGTGAATCAGTTAATCGAATTAACTTGATGTAGCTACATTAAAATTAATATTACAATCAATTAACCTGTTCGTCCAGTGAACACTCAGTGTTAATTGTTTATTAATTCTAAGAAATGTTCATTTCCAGGTTATGGAAAGCAACATTTTTATTGTACCATACTACTCAGAGCATTTAGTCAAGATCTAAATCATTTAAGAGGCAATTTGTGCACAAGCTTTATTGACTAACTCACAAACACATAACTAAACTAACAAACACAAAACATACACGCAGGTCACACACATACGTAGGTAAAAATGAACAATGATAGAGTTGAACCGGAAGTGGGACCGGAAATGGAGCTATGGGAAAAAGTCAAAGACAATCTGGAAAATAATCATCTGTTTCCTCTGTAATAAAGCACCTTAGCTGACACAGGTGGTTTAAAAATTAATACTAAATCGCTGTTTAGTGTTCAAATGTATGATACTTGCAAAATGCCTTTAGGCTGAGGAACATCGGATCTGCCGGCTGCGGAAGGATCCTTGATCATTCGGTCCGGAGTTGTAACCAATATCTTCTGCATTGGTCGAAGACATATGAAACAACTTGAGCTGTTAATTGGACTCTTAGTGGGAAAAAGTTCTCCCTCTCCTAGTCAAGCACATGGTTGGGGGCAGGGCAGGCCCAGGCCCAAAGGCCCACATACAGCCCCTGCAGTCGCTGTGTTGTTGGTAAGTAAGAGAGTTGGAGAAGCATTTCTTACCGGCTTTAAGCTCTGGGATAAGTCACACCCCTAAGGGTTGACCCTGACCAATGAAATGGGTAGGGAAATTCCTCTATGGGGGCTTTTATGACCAAGCGTGAGTTAAAATGGAGTTGTTGAAAAGGAACTATTAAAGATTCTTGTAATACTGATATATCAACGTATTACATACACAAGCATTTCAATCTTCTCGATACGAACCCATAGACACTAAACATGGCATAATTTAAGTTACCTTAAATGTATCATAAAACATGTGAATACACTGTGAGTACAATACAACAACAGTAATAATGGATACCATATCCTGGGGATGTGCATGTTCATTTATAGAACATTCTGTCTATAAATTAATGCAGGAAAGTCTGTGTTCTGTGGGAAAAATGCAGGAAAGATGCAGGTTTTCTGTGTCTCTTTTTCTCTGCTTCTCCATGTGCAACACACACATACTTCAGGGCAATAAAACTAAGGCTGGTCTTCTCGGGGGATGGGGACAGACCCCAGAGTAAGTTTTAAATAATTAATTGTTTAATATAACAAATAATTGTGTCTGATTAGTCTCAGTCGTTACATCTATATAAAAAAATGCATCATAGACAAATGTCTTAATATTATCGCATATAGAAACAGTTAGTGAGAATTTGTAAGACAACGTCTATATAGCAATAATAAACAGTAAGTGTATTTTCCTAATTTTTCCAGTACCGACAGCAGAACCTATAACATCGGAGCTTATCAATACTGCGGTCTTTCATAATTTAGCCACGGGGCCCATTTAATACTGGGTTTAATATCAGTACCCATCCCTAGTTACACACCTACTTTCTAAATAAAAGAGCCAATCGCCAACTTATAAAGTCATTGTGTCACTGTAGCTGCCAGTGGAATTGTGCGCTTAGGACTCTACATGTGCATTGGCTGGACCAACCTGAAACATAAACATTCTTCTTTTACATCTATTTGAGCATAAGGAACAACATTAATTTCTGACTTTGTTGCTGATTTGAAATATGATTTTTAAGTGTGAGGGTGGAAACAGTTTTTTTCAGATTTCAGGATTTCAGCATTCAAGTTTATAGCATTGTCTTGTAAAAGCTGCCCAGAGGCATTGCAAATATGGTCGCTGAGTGAACAGACTTTCCTTGAAAGGGACTTTAAGTAGGTAAAGACATAGATATACATCTGGTTCTGTTTCATAAACTGACCTTACATATGTTATAGACTTCTTTATTGCTGCTTCTACTGTTCCCCCTCCCCAGCCAGAGAGGAATGTTAGTGATGAGGACATTTAGAGGAGGTTTATTTTGGTAAAGGATGTAATGAGCATGATTGTGTGCTGATTACACCCAGCCAACGTACTGGAGTGTCTTGGGTGAGCTGCTAAGAGGAGATGAGGGTAAAAGCGAGCTCTGACAAGCCTCATTAACAGAAAATACTCTGCTCCGCTGCCGAGGCCCTGCCGTTGATGAGGAACCTAACTGCTAGACTCTCTAATTATGCGCTGTAACCGCCATCCCACAGAAAGCAATAACCCCCACCTCTCGGCATATGCAAATATGACAGACCCGATCATTAGGTTTTATGCCTCAAAGCCAAATTGTTATTGTAAAACCATTGAAGCCAAGGGCAAAGACGTAAAACTCTATCACGCATTTTGACACATTTTTTACGAGCTTTCCTCAATAACAGAACAAATGTTATTGAATGTCATGGATAGTCAAGGGTAATGTGCCATGAAAGTATTGTTTCAAATCAGAACAATTATTTGATGCTTTGTTGAAGAAAAAAAGGTAGATTTTCTGAGCCAAGAATCTATAATTTGGCTTGTTCTCCACTCTGTTTCCCAGCATTTTGGTTAGCGTGCCATATTGAAATTTCATAATTATGCCCACAAATTATGTCCCATATGTCTTGTGCTTCACTCACTATTTTGACTATTAAAAACAATTACAAAACACGTTCTGCTGCTGATTTTAAATGCACCTTTGGTCTTTTAGAGGACAAACTTTAAAAAAAAAATTCTTTAAAATATGAGAAAAAAAAAAGTACGCATGCACTCACAGAAAACAAAAGTGTTCGCATTTGCCCTTGCTTGAAACCAAGACTGTGAGACTTTCCACTGATCTACTTATAATGGAGTTCAGTGAACCAGCTTGAAAAATGCTGGAGACTCCAGAGTATGTGGACCTCTCAGGCTTGACCAAGACCATTAAAATACCAAATAAGTGCACACATCTGTATTGTAAAAGAAATGCTAACCCCCCTCCAATTCACTGGACTTTGGCAAGGTTTCCTAAAAGTCAGCCTGTGCAGATAATTACTAGGAAAAAAGCCTACAAAACAAAAATGAAAAACCAATTACAGTAAGTTAAGTCCATTTCCTTTTTCTTTTAGCACATTTATGTATGTTTTCAGTTTTTGTGTGTGAGAGAGGGAGACCATATGTGAGTGAGTGACAATGATGGAGAGGTAGAAAGAGAACTTGTGAAGGAATTTCAGCACTCCTTTTTTTCCAGTATCTCTTTCTGCATGTCCATCTCTCTCTTTTTTGTACTCCTCCGTACAGCTTTGGAAAGACGGATCTCTCACTGCTTTCAATTTCAGGCGCTCACTCTCTCCTTGGGTGACATCTCTGCATTGCAGACCATTTTGCTTTCCTGTCATTAAACCTATTTCAAATCACAGTGATTTATCAATATCGGTGTTGTGTATAGATGTATTCAAAGCATATTCAAAACAGCATGGTTGAGTTACAAATCTATTGCGAAGCAACTTCCTCGGTCAAGTCAAACTTCAGTTAAGAGTGAAGTCTCTTAATGAAGTGGGATGCAACTAGCTAATTAGCCCATTAAAATAAATTAAGTTATTAAAGTATTAATGTTCCTTCTATATATTCGACCCACATCAAATTAGGTTTTCGCACTGGTCGTTTCTCAGAGCATCAACCGTTTATTAAAATGCAGATATGCATGTCAGGCGATCCAACACTACACTGCTGACATGCCATTTTTACACTAATACAATTTACAGATCTGTCTATTGGTAAATTGTGTTTGCTCTGAAGTCTTAATGGCATGTTTCCAACTTTAAATTGAATGTTTTTGTATTGATCCCATTGCCTGTTTTTCCTTATCTAGGGCTGCCACGATGGACGTGTCTGTCGTTGATGAGGATCATGTTGTGGGCTTGTGTCGCTCATAACATCCACCTCCTTTAGCGTTGGGCCAGGTTAATGTTATTACAGAGCAATTGAGGAGATAAATCTCTAATTGAAATTTGAAAGCAGCAACCACAGACAGATTGCCTCTAGCCTAACGCGGCAGAGAGGGAGAAAAAAATCAATGCGTATTAAAAAGGATGCTGCGCAAGGCAATTAACAGCTCCTCCGCAACTTCTTGTTGTAGTTTCTGGAGGGGCCGGAGAGGTATGTCGTTCGAGACCAGTGTCATTCCGTGGGGTCACTACTTCCCATAGGGCTGTGTTTCTCTGAATACATTTGTTTCTTTAGAATTAATTACCTCTTCCAAAAAATAAAGTGACATCTTTGTCAGTTGACCAATAGTCAATCGTAATGTCAATCTTACTTTAAGGTAAATCACTTTTCTTACTGTTTTAAAAGTAATAGTAATGATACCAAAGCCAGAAATACTGTGAAGTAAAATATTTATTAAACTAACAGCACATGTGGCCTTAATATCAAATGCATAAAGGTGTTAGCCTGCTGTAACATTTCAAGGCTATTATTGGAACAAGACCACATTTAAAAATCATTTTTCAACTATTTAATGCAGTATCATGTTCAGAAAGTACAGAACATATGAGGAAATGTCAAGTTGATTCAAGTCAATTTTAAAAAGCGTTATACAAATATTGTTTCATTGCAGCTTTATAGAAAGCATGCTTTTGATAAGCAAAATCAACTTTGGGGAAATAAATAAATAAATAAAATACTCTATAACAGGGGTCGGCAATTAAGTTTGGCATCGGGCCAAAAACCATTTTCGCCACCAAATGGCGGGCCAGAACATAATCAAAGGATAAAGGGTTAGTTCACCCAAAAATGAAAATAATGTCATTTATAAAATATGATTTAAAATATGTTTTTAGTACCTTTATGGATCTTGAGAGAGGAAATGTCATTGCTGGCTATGCATGCCTCACGGAGCCATCGGATTTCAACAAAAATATCTTAATTTGCGTTCCGAAGATGAATGAAGGTCATACGGGTGTGGAACGGCATGAGGGTGAGTAATTAATGACATTGTTTTCATTTCGATGAAAAATGCAACTAGAATTGCCTGTGACAGACTGTTGCTGTGTATTTTGTAACTGGTAGTGAGCTGTTACTCTGTGTTAAATCCTGTAGTAGGACAGTCATTAACAAAAAGCCACATTTGTGTGGGGGTGTCCGGGTTTTACACTGGATAAATTAATAAAGCAGAGTAGCGACACATAACCTGGCAAGTACCTTCATTCACCAACTTGCAACATAGACCACCTTGCTAAAACACACATGTGGGAGATGCAGAATGGATAAAAATAACAAAAAAATAAAAATAAAAGAGGACTTGAATAAGCCCATTAATGGCATGTTTGAGTCATGCTCATAAGGAACTATGTTTTATTTCCATATTGTGAATAATAAATGATTATCATTTTAATTTGCTTGTTACACAATGGAGCCTAACTTATTGTAATAATTGTTCGACGTATCCTACTTTAACACTCAGAATTATTCCTTGGCATCCTCACGTACTAAACTCCATTTTTTTAATTGTTTGCGTGCTGGAGGTACGCTATTACGTCGTGCAGAGTGATGTTAATATTTAAGCTAGCTGGTGAGAGAAAAAGGCATATTCAAAGAGTCCAAAGAGGAAAGTTGACAGCGACAATAGGACTTACAAAGAAGAATGGAAAGACAACTATGCGTTTATCCTACCTGGTTTTGTGAATGCAAAGCCGGTGTGTCTTATCTGCAATGAAGTTGTCGCTGTTTTCAAAGAATAATATAAGGGGCCGTTAACATGTCGTGTCTAAAAACGCGTGGCCGCGCCTCTTTCCTTTCCAAAGTGCTTGCGCTCCTGTGGCGTCTGTCGTTGCTATGCAACCATGAACTGCGCTCTCCAGACAGATCTATTTCAGAACCTGCCGCTATTAAAATAGTCTGGCTGCGGGCGCGGGCCAGATATTATTGCTGGCGGGCCAGTTTTGGCCTGCGGGCCGCCTATTGCCGACCACTGCTCTATAAGATGTTTAGGTGAAGAGGCAAAATGTTGACAGTGTATTTGCTGTTTTATATACTACATATTATCTAGTTATACTGGGGGGCTGTTGAATGCTCGAAGCTGATTGGTTGTCCACCTTTCTAAGGTGTGCAATTATTCTCAGGGAAACGCACAGCTAAAGTAGTTCTAGGCAGGTCTTGACCGCATTGCAGCTCCATATCACTTCGCCAAATGTTTTCAGTTATTTCAATAGGTCCTACAGTCTACAACCGCAAAAGAAACAAAACCCACGACGACACAGCAAATAAATATAGTAAATAATAGGATAAAAATGACAATTATTGTCATGGGCTTTGCCACAAAATACGTTTTATTGTGTCCTGAAAGCGCTTACTCTCTCGCGCTCTCTCTTTCAAACATACACACATACAGTATACTGCGGTCACACACTCGCACAGAAATGTTTTTTCAGCGCTGCTCTGACGAATTAATTAGTAAAATATTTTAGCAACTTAAAAGCTACATGACATTTCTCACCAGCGAGGTAATAACTGTCCAGTTCTTGAGGTAGATAAACTTAGTTTCGCTATTAGTAGACACTGCTGCCGTGAGAGCCTCAGGTAGGCTAATGCACATATGCTTATTCTCTCTCTCTCTCTCTCTCTCTCTCTCTCAACTGCGTTAATAACTGTATCAACTGTATTATTCTACTATCACGGCTCAAGCCTCTGTTACTAGTTCTGAAATGATGTTTTGGAATGAGCAACGGAGGTTTGGGATGAGATGCGTAAGAAATTAGTCCCACACACAATGGGCAAAAACCTGACAAATGTCTTGAAATACAACATTGGAACAGTGTCTTGAGGTGTGGTAACCTTAAGCGGAATAATTGATTCCGGGTCGTTGAATTCTTAGAATTCTCTGCTTCGTGTCGTGGCCGCATTACCACCTCGGGTGTGCATTATTTTCTAAGAATTCAACGGCCGTCGTCAGTTATTCCTTATTTACACCATATGTGTAATGCTAGTCTTATGTGTGATATGTGACACAATATGTGTCAACAAACAACTCGATTTGTTAAACAATGGCTTTTTGCAGCTTGTTTGTAAGGTGCAAAATCTTTGGCAGTCAACAAAATCTCAGAGAACATAAGATATAAATAAAAGTTCTGGAATGATTTGTAAATCTGTCACCTGCACATTTGTAAGGATAGTATTCTTAATAACATTGTTTCTTTTTTAATTTTCTTTTTCCAATCACAGAAACAGAAAAAAATTGCAGAATTAAACTCTTACTTGAGAACTAAAACAGAACTAAAATTTTACTTTTTATTGCCGTTATGTTTGTTTCAATTTTGTTTTTGTTTGTTGGAATGGTGCACACATTTTTTCTGTAGTTTCTTGCTTTTTCCCCCCTTTTTTTTTTTGAAAATGACTTTTTTCTTTTGTTTCTGTTGGCGTTGAATGTTGGTGGATTTTAGAGGAGTGACTTTTACATAAGTTGTTTGGTCTGAAGTAAAACAATTATCATTATTTAACAATAATTAACAATTTTACAGCTCAGCACATACAAACTATGGATTTCAAAAAAAAAAACATTTGTGAGGTTAACCTGTATGTGCCTTCTCAAAAGTGATTTGCAGGTTGATCATGATATACATTACATGCCACCAATTGAGGAGCATAAATTCGGTCAGTGTGTCCCAAAGTAGTGTGGTTCAGATTAACGTTATGAAAGCCAAAGAAGAATTTGCCTGCCATTAACCAGGAATATCTAACTTTCCTATGTATGAGCATCATCTGGTGTAATCGTATAGTCTAAAATTTAGAGTTTGTTAGTTGTTGTTTTTTCTCGCACAAGTTGCTTCAGCCAAAGAAATACTAAATCCTATATGAAAGAGTTCCCTAGAGGAATCCCTGTCTAGTCCAAAGCCCCGCCCTCTCGCGCGTGGCGCTGTCCATCACAGTAGTGCTGCTCTCTGAAACTCCGCGAGCTCAAGCGCGCGCCCGAGCAGATTGCTGCTGAAGCGCGAGGAGACGGTGGGAAAGTTCTGCTGCTCAGACTCTGGAGGATCAGTGTTCTACGAATGAGGAGTGAATTCGTGCACCATGTTCTGCTATTTGAACACTGTCGCTTGAGATCAGGAAGAGTGCTGTAAACTTACAATCATGTTTTGGACTATTTTGTTGCCATATTGTGTGACTTTTGTTTTGGGAAATACAACCGACGAACGAATACCTTTCTTTCACGGGCATGTGTTTGAAAACTCTCCACCTGGCTCAAAAGTGAACGGACTGAGTATCCCGGTGAAGCGCATCGACCCGCAGAGATGGTGCTCCAAGTCCGGGATGCACCTAAAACTCCTGGGGGACAGGAGTGAAGATTTTCACGTCTTTGCCCACCACAGGCGAGGACATATCTTATTGAAAACCTCTAACGTTCTCGATCGAGAGGAGCGCGCTGAATATTTCCTCAGTGTCGCGCTATGCTGTCAGAGCTGCGCTTCAGCCGAGCGCGTCGTGGCCGAAGTTGCTTCTATTAAAGTGGACGTGCTTGACACGAACGACCACGAGCCCACTTTCCAACATGCAGACGTGAAAATAACTTTGGACGACGCTACGGCCCTGCGGTCGGTGGTGTACACGGTGAAAGCGGAAGACATTGACAGCGGCAAAAACGCCGAGCTCATATACTACGCGCTCCCTAGAAACGGCAGTTTCTATATAGTGCCCAAAACCGGCGACATCCTCCTCGTGGACTCGATTCTCGGTCTCGCGCAGCCCATAAAGTTCAGCGTGTTTGCGCGAGACCACGGCTGGCCCGCTCGGACCAGTCAGAAAATGGATATAGCGATCAGTCCGCGCCAATGGCCAGCCCTTCCTCAGCTCGATAACGGACTCTCGAGAAAGTCCCGCTCCGTCCCGGAGCCAGTGCTTATCACCGTGTCGGAAGACGCGAGTATAGGCTCCGTCATAATGAATCTGCACCCGGTGAGGTTTCAGTCCGCCAGCTTTGAGCTGATTCACCCGGACGCGGATAACTCTCCCGTCACCGTGAGTCGGGACAGCGGAGATTTGGTCATATCGAGGCGGCTCGACCGAGAGACGCAGCCGCTAGTGGAGATAACTGTAAAAGTACAAGATAAGCGAGGTGAGTGCGCCGTGACTTATCCAAATATCTGTACAATACGACTATATGCCCTGGTCCCCTTCCCACCTGTACAGTACGTAACAGTGTCTCCAGCGCGTGCTGATTTCACCTGAACACCCAAAATGACGCGCGCCTCCATGTACCCAAATCCTCCTCCTCTCCCCTCAGATTGAGCACATCATTTTCAGCTTCCCTCGTTACAGATGCTCAAAGTTCACTGGAATCAAAGTTTAATTACCACTCGCGGTAAAGTCTGACGTGTAATTGTCACGAGCCAAGGCGCAGATGAAACCGCGGTGCTTCATGAATGAAAGCGTCCACTTGCATTGTGATGCAGAAATATTCATACACACCTAGATGATAAATGCAGCAAAAATGATTTTATAATTTGTAAACTGCGATCAGTAGGATTTACTGTGAATCATGCAATGTTTTTAACGTCTTTGCATTCATTTTAGCCTACTTGTAACTATAATTTTGGTCATTTTTTTGGTCAGTTTATGGGATTTTAGTGTTAATTGGATTTTCTTAATCAGTAATTAAAGTCATAGTTGTCAAAAAAAAAAAGTGCAATTAACTTATCAGTGCAGGTTGGCAGCAATTTTACAATGAATTTTAAGTTTTAAATTTTAGCAGGTTGTGCATATTGCTTTTTTTCATCAAATCAAGATTTTCTTCCCTGTACCTCCTTTGGCTTTGAATAATTCATCTCCAGGCCATTCAGTCAATGCTCAGCATTTTAGGTCTTTGTGTGTGAGGAGGGAGAGAGGAAGGAATTTGAAAAGATACTCACATGGGTCCTTTTACAGAATTATATCATAGTTCTCTATTCACCTATAATTGTGTTTTTTGCATTTCCAGGTGAACCCAATGCATCAAGCTGACTTTAGGCATGAATCTGGGGTGATTTAATCCTTTTTGAGTTAGAGATGATGCTTTACTTTCTTTCATCTGCTTGCATTAGCCATGTAATCCCAACTCATTCACTTTCTCATTTTGGGGATTTAAGACTGGCAGCTCGGTTAGAAGAAACTGCAGGGAAGATGAGGAGTTTAGTGGAATGCGCTCATATTTGAGCAGTTGACCGGGCATGATTTAGCAGTCTGTGATTTAATTAGTGTTGGTTTGTTAATCAGGGGCTTTCTGCTTGCTGGACCCTCAGCTCTGGAGCTACTGCTTTTTTTCCCTTTTTTTTTGTGTCTGTGTTCCTAGCATATGTTCAAGGGCGCTTGTTTGTGCGTGTGGGAATGTTTGCAGATCTGTGAATGTTGTGTGGTGTGCAACCCAAGCTTAGCACAAACAATGAGGCCAAACAGCTGGTTTTAATGAGGAGTAAGAAGAGCATCTGCTGACCTCATATTTGCCTGTGGCTCATTGGAAGTAATGAGCTTTCAGGTAACCACATTTATTTAAAAGATGGGGATTTTTTTTCATGTGTATTTAAGATATTAATGTCTTTCCTCTTCTTTAGCTTTGGTAAATAAGCTCAAGCTCATATAAAATAATGTGAAACATCATATTTCCAAGACAAACTTCTCTTTCGAATTAGGCCTAGCTAAACATCATTCATTATCGAAATAGTAGATGTAAAACTATGTACAGTAAAACAGAAATGGTAAAATTGAAAGAAGCAAAACCCAGAATTTACCATCTGAACAAATCTCTGAGCATACACTCTGCAAAAAAAAGTTGCAAGAGGGCAAGAACTCCATTGCAACTTTAAAACCTGAAAACTATACTTTGATCTTCTGTAAGTATTCAATTAATAATATATAGAGAAGACCAAAACAAAATCTAAATGCCCTGGGTATAGGCTGCTGATTCTCTCGCATACAACATTCTCCTACAGAACTATTAAAGAAGTGACAATGTCTGGAGGTGAATGTTGAGTGTCTTCATTATCTCACACTGCTGTCAAGATTGCTAAACGTTAACAACGTCTACCTCTCTTCTTTGTACTTTTGTACTTGTACTTTTCTGTCTCGCTTTTGTGTGCTAACTGGATGAATGCACAGTGTGACATTTAAATAGAATACCTTTTGTTATACATCACCTAACACAAAGCAAATATTCACATATTGAAATGATTTGATACCCGTGTCACTAACATCAGTCTTAAGTTTGTATATATAGGCCACAAATTACTCTTGCAATATGGGACTAATTATATATATTTTACATATATTTAAGGCTAAAATCATTTTTCAAAATTATTTTTCTACATCTGACCTTTTTTAGGGCTGTCATTTATAACCATTTATGCCAAATTTGGCAAAACTTCACACACATTGAAAAGTATTTTCACTATCTGAAAAGTAGTGAAAAGGTCTTTGTGTTTCAGGTGTTTCAAAGGTCTTAGTGTTTCAAGCTTTATTAACATTCCATTTCATCTTGTGCTGCTATATTTCATTTGTAACTCACAAGTGAAAATGTCAAAAACTTGACACAAATTCAGATGCAACTTTGCTGCCTGGAAAATAGTGAAACCATGTCTTAGTTTTTCAAAAAACATAACATTGTTTCTTTCTTGGAAGTCCAAATCAATGATTGTAGCACAAGTGACAATCAACAAGACTCTTTTTTCCACACGTAACTCGATTTCGACCTGCTTAGTCATCATTTTTAGAGCATTTGCTTGTCAGTGTAGTGAGGCAGTGGCATCTATCCTGACTTCTGGTTGTAGTATGAATCACATCTTCCAAACTGGCATAGGATAATGCACCAAAATGCCTGACTTCCACAACAATCTATGACTTCTGTATTCACCCTCTCTTCATCTATCCTCCTTGATCTTCAGCTTCTTCCTTTCTTACTATGACCTTTTTTTCTGATGCACTGCCACCACTATCATCAATACTTTCTGGAAAAGGGTCATATACACACCATGAAAAAAACAACAACAAACTCTTCGTTTACTTCCAAAAAAATTATTTTGACAGCATTTTACAGAGAAAAATGCATATATGCAATGTTAAACCATTTATAATTTTTCACTGTTTTAAAAGATGACTTGCAGTTAACCAATTAACGTTTAAAAAAAAAAATTTACAGTATACTGTGCAACATTTTCATTTTAAATCTGAATGAATAGATTTTGCATTGCTGTTTTTACAGTGCAAGTATACAGAACTGATATGCCTATGCCTTCATAAATCATAAATGTAAATTATTCCTGACATCATTTCTCTTCCGACAAATCACTCTATACATCTCCCTTTCCTTGCATGTTGATGTGATGTGTTGCCTATAGAATCACTGAGTGAGTCTGGGTAATTTGACCAAACAGTCCAGTCTGAGTTGTCTTTCTGGGTCTTTCCTTCATTTTTCTCCTGCATTTCTTCATTATTTTTCCTCACTCTCCACCTCACGTTCTATCTTTCTTCTGCTTTCTTGTCAAAGCACGTCTGATGCTGTCAGTCTTTGTGGTATCAGTGCTGTGGGATCAATTAACCCCTGCACAGAGGATGCCGATAGATAGTCTGTGTGTGCTTGAGTATTCGTGTGTGTATATCAATGACAGTCCTCAAACCAATCTTAACAGTGCATTATAATCTTACCTTGGAGATGGCATTGACTGTCTTGCTCAAGCCCTCTTTCTCTCTCGATTAGACATGATGGTGTTGAGCTCCTTGTAATTCAGTGCAAGTTTTCAGATTGAAAAGAGATTGACACTAGCCTATTCTTCTCTTTCTCTCTTCTCAGCGGGTCCAGTACGTTGCTCTTAGTAATTTCCTTTCTCTATATTTCATTAAGGAGACATGTATTTGAGGGATGCATACAGGTCTTCATTATTATTCTTGCATGTGGAACATGGCCCAGGTGTCTGAAACCATAGGTTTTTGCATTAGACCAGCAAGCATGTGTTTTGCAAGGGAGATTCTGAGCCGCACTCTGGTAATGGCCTAAACACCCACATCAACAGGGCTTAATTTGAATGACAGGCTCAATGTTTTTCTGGGTCTTGACCAGCCTTCAATACTGAAAATCTGTTAATCTGGTCAGCATGAGCCAAAGAGTTACCACAGCATATGGAGAGCTTCTTCCACCACGGACACAGAGGAACTAGCAAATGCTTCACAGGGTCATACATTTGCGCACGCACACACATAGACTCAAACACTCGAGCAGAAGCCCTAAAAACTGTGTGCAAAACCTGCCCTCTGGCAGACAACACATTTATATTCCAGATAAACCTTGTATACTTGTTTTCTCTTGCTGTGTATGTCATACAGTATAGATACAGTAGATCTTAAAGGTCCTTAAAGGTCCATATGCAAAGATTTTTGCTTTCTCACTTATATTTATACCGGAAAAGTAAAAATGGCACACAGATGATGTCTTTAGATCAGTGCTTCTCAACCTTTGAAAACTTCCAGAAGGGAAATAATATTAGGCCGTGTGTCTACCAAAGTGTTTCTTTCCAAGGCTAGCATATTTTTTCAGTTGTTTTCAATAGGAGCGCCACGTTTTTAAAACGCCAGGAGCGTAATGAGGCGCTGAGAGTCTATTTCACGCTGACTGTTGAAGAATGTTCAACTTTGGTTAAAACACAGCACTCATCACTGTCAATTTGTACCCAGCCGTCCAATCACAGTGGAGGAGGGTCGGGACAAATACAACACCGACCAACTGCCACATTCTGCTTGTACAACGTCAACAGATGACAACAACAAGCATAATAACTGAACAAAATAATTTGAAACAAGAGCCAAAGCGAATACTTTACATTGTATCGGCATTTTCATATAGTACAGAACAGTACAGAAATAACTATCTGTGAAATTAGATACTAGTAAGACTTCCGCGCATATTCCGTATCATAGCAAGCAAAGCATCTCAATTGAAAAAAGAAAACGCTGCGCTGTCGAAGTGCTCTCAAGTGCTCACAGTTGGCGTTTTCAACAGAGCGCCTAGTGTTTTCAGCTGACGAAAAACGCTTTGGTGAACAGACTTAATCTTAAAATGATTTAAATTTAGTTTTAAATCATTTTAAATAATCCTAATTAAAATGATAAAAAACATTAAAAGTAAACATATACAAAATTTAAACTGACATCTTATTAGTTCATTTGTTTTATTACAACAGAAGTACCAGAGGTACATCAGTTTAGTTAGAAGGGCCTTTGAATATTCTCAAACAAAGGCAACCAGTGCTTTTAGAATTTCTTTTATACATTTTTCAATAGACCCTTGTTTTTTTTAGATCCTTTTTTAAAATGACATTTGTACATTACATTTATTAATTTAGCAGAAACTTTTATCAAAAGCAACTTAGAAATGAGAAACATCACATTCACATGTTTTTCTTACTTTGATAAATGATGCCACCAGCACATCCTCTGAAACTGTTTTTTTGGTTCGAAGACAAAACTTCCTGTAAAAATGCTGTTGACCTACATTCAAACCAAAGGTGTTTCTAAATAAGCATCTTAATAGGTCTGGAAACATTGACTTTCATTTTTATAAAAGTGTTTTTCTGTTTGATCTTTTTTTGAGAGTAGTCCTACTTTTATTTTTTTGGACAAAATAGCTCAAGAACACGGTATTCAACAGCACCATTATTTTTAGATTTAAGAGGAAGGGTTGGAGGTTTAATGGCTGTCCTCGTGACAGGTAGGAGGGACAGGAACACCAGAGAGAGATTGTAAGAGAGTCTGAGAGAGCTGCTGGTGTTTGCAGTTAGGAATGTTTTGGTTTGTCCACTTTCCAAAGGATGGAGTTAAAGCATGTGTGAAGACTGACAGATATGGAAAGAGAAAACCATTTAAATAATTTAATGAACTCTAGTGTAAATTAATATTTAACGTAACAAAGTAGCAAATATAGAAACACCTCACAAAGTCAGAGAGAATCATTGCTACAGCTACAACTGTTTAGTGAGTATAAGAACAAGTCCTCACTCATTCTGTTAAATCTAAGCATACATTAAAGGTGGTACAGAGGATCTTTTCGTCGACTGAGTTTTTGAAATGAGCGCATGCGTAAGAACAACCCCCCTCCCTCGTGCACGAGTATTGGAACACTAGTGTTTACCACCGGCATTCACTGTGTTATTAAGCCGGGCACACATTTAACGACTAGCTAAAACATTCTAAGACTATGCTCAACATACAGCGATTGTTTCCTGCTCCTGAAGCAGGTTTATATACTTTCACATGGAATTTGAACTCCGACTGTAATCGCAGACTGAACGCAACTGGCTCTGACTGGACGCGTTTGAGCGCGATCAGTCATAAGTATCAATTTACATTCATAATCGGCCTTACAATCGTTAAGTGTGTGCGCGACTTAAAGCCGCGCACACACTTAGTGGATTCATTATGTCGGACTCACCGCAGGTAACTCATAATCTGCAGTTGTTACTCCTGTCTCCTGACAAAAACATTGCATGCGGCGCCTGTGGAGTGTGGAAAGTTACTGGAGCGCGCAGCCTCGCGCCTCTCACAAGGAACGTCATGGCAGTGATTGACAAGCCAGAGGGCCAATCTGCGCACGTCTCTCACAAGGAACGTAATGGCAGTGATTGACAAGCCAGAGGGCCAATCGTTTACGCGATGATCGCGTAAACGATTGGCTGATGTTTTTAAGGCCCTACCTCGTGCACAGATGTATATTAATAATATTCCTTTCAGTGCACCTAATAAATAGTCTTTTATCAGTTAGTAAAGACAGTTTCAAGTAATATTGCAAAAATGTATAAAACAAAACATCCTTTGTACCACCTTTAAGCCATTGTAAAATTATGTGGGAGTTATGTAGCAAACAATGGGCTTTATGACTTTCTGATAGTCACCCAGGGCTCTCCACACAATGTCTGTGACAGAGAATGAATATAGGAGGCGTGTTACAGTCCAGATATGCATGTACCAGCACAAGCTCTAGACATGTCGAGTTACCCTAAGTGGAACAAAATCAAATGTAGCAAATGAAAAGTGCACTGTGGCGTGTCTCAGAACATTGGTGTTAGAACATTTGAACAGTGGTGGCTCCAGTTAATCACGTCTGTGAAAGCAGGTGTAAATGTAAGTCATCCAGTTTTCTGCTGTGTTGTGTTCTTGCTTGATTCAGGGAGCACTTGGAATTTTCTGTCTTTGCTCCCTGATGATTTGAGAGCAGTTTATTTCAAACAATCTATCTTTTGATAGCCTTTTGAGTTGTCTTGAGGGGGATCAGATGGGAGAGAACTCAGTATAAAGACTTTGCATTTAGTGATTAATTCAAATAGTTGTTCTGGCATGCATAAAGAAATTGTGGATGTGTCTTCAAAACGTTGTGGCTAATGATCAAAATCTGATGTCAGTGGAGATTAAGTATAATTGAGATAATCAGCATATTGATGTATTAATGAACAAATTGACCAAATCTGATCACAGAACCATTCCCCCAACACATACAACATGTGCATCACAAGTTTTTGACTTCTTATTTGCATCAACTGTCTGGTTTCCCTAACAACCACACTACTGACAGGGCTAAGTTGCCATGGCAAAAAAACAGTGTTTCTGACTTTGAGGAGTGATCTATGCCTCTGAGGAAGACGCATCACAAAACATCCTGTCCGTAACTCGCACATATATGCATATATAATATATTGGAATTGTTCACAAAAAAAAAGAAAATTCAGTCATCATTTTCTCACCCTGATGTTGTTCCAAATATGATGTTCTTCTGTCGAACACAAAAGAAGATATTTTGAGTAAACTTGCACTCCAAACAACCCAAAAAATAATTTGCTTGGACTGGATTCGAGCGAAATTCCCAATCTCGTGGATTCATATTGAAGTGACTGGATTTCACCCACAAAATAAATAAATAAATAAGTTGAACAATCAGTGAATGCTCCTTTCTGTTGCATTTTAAAAAGACAAATTATAGCTTTAGTCATACTGAAACTGACCTTTGAAAGCGCACTTAATCTGTGCATACACAAACAGACACAAAGGCCTATTAAGAAGCGAATAAAGCTGTATGACAGATTGTGTGAGTGCCATGGCCCCATCATCTCTTCTCTCTTGATCGCTCTATTCCTCACTCCTCAGGGAGATGCGCTCAGTATTGGTAATTGCGAGTTCATGCTGTACACAGCCTATATCCTACAGCTCCTCTTAAATTAGCCTTGTGTCACTGCGTTTATGCCCCAGACTCTAGATTGAACGTGTGTTTGTGTGGTTATGTAAGGATCTGTTTATATGCTTATGCTTGTGTAAGCAATGCTTCTGACCGTGTTTGTGTGTTGTGTATATGTATGTGTGTATGTGTGTGTGAAGCAGGCAAGACATACTCCACAAAAGCCGGATTGCTTAATTATCAGAAGGTAACTAGGTACAGATCCAACTCTCTGACAACCTCTCTCTCTTTCTCCATCTTGTGTATTATTCCATCACTGATTATTTCATCAGTCTGTCTACAATCTTGGCCCATCTTGGCGTTGTTTTCTATTTCTTTTCTTTTTTCACCATTTCATCTGCTCTGCTCAGAACTGTTCTGTGATTAGTTTGTATCCAATCTGGCTCCCTCTGATATAGGAGACTGTGAGTGTGGCGGCCAAGTCTTCTAATTGCCAGACTTAATCAAACAGACAAATGGGAGGATAGCAGGCAGCCTGTGACCTTTCCAAGATGGCATCCACGCCTCGGCTCTTGAGCAAGATAGTTGCCAGCCAGCTCCTCTCTTAATAATGCTGACAAATGCAACTGAGTCTGTGACTTCAGTACCATTTCCTGTCCGCATCTAATAGGCCACGTGGCCTATGAATCGCTGGAGCCTGTGATGAGTGCTAACTCTTCCGTGCCTCTGTTGTTGCCCACTATGGCTAATGTTTGTCCTATGACATTCATCATAAGGTTCTGTGATATTTGTGTGTTTGGAGGGAGTGTGTGGAAGCTGACGGCATATCCTGATATTTGGCCCTGGAGAGCACTAGCTGAAAGTGATGCAACATTAGCAGGCGAGCAGCTTTTTGTGGTGTAGTTTCACAGCATCAATCTATTTTGAAGTGTAGAGAAAGGCCACATTTACACTGTCAACCAATTCAGGTTTCTTTTCTTTTTTCTGGGTGGATATGTGTTGCAGATTGGATCTTTAATTTGTGGCTCTGAATCTGATACATATCTGATATCTGACCTAAATCTAAACACCTGTAACAATTATCTTATTTCACAATGTTTTGTCATTTATATCCACTCAAACTTTTACACACAGAGTGGCAATAGTGCATAGTGCTTCAAGGCTTTGCTTTACATGAAAAGCTACAATAATGAATAATGTCAAATGGATTTTGTTATTTTGACAGAAAAATAACCCCAAATAAATAACTCTCATCTTGTGCGTGTGTGTGTGTTCTTGTATACATGGTTTATGAGGACACAAATGTGTATAATGACATGGGTATTACAACGTAAACATGGTTTATGAGGACACTTCCTGTGCATGTGTGTGCGTGTTTTTGTGACACATTAGGACACAAATTTGTATACTGACATGGGTATGCTGGTTTTTGAACATGAAGGACATGATTGAGAATTAATTTTTTCACTAATGTGCAGAATTGGCAAAATGCCACTTTATAAATGGTAAATGCAACCACTGGGAATAATTACTTGGGACAAAAATAAAATTTTATTTTTTATTTTATTTTTTATATAATAGATTCAAGCCTTAACAGATTTTAATCCAAGGGATGTGTGAATCATGAGAATTTTCATTAAAGGATTATTTGCAATCTTGGCAACATTTAGAATCGAAGAATTGGGTCCCTTTCAATTCATGGGTGTGAATTGGAATTAAATTGGTCACACCCACAGGAAGTTGAATCGGAATGACATGAAATTCAACCCAAATGATGTTTAAGAAATACTTGTTCTTCTATCCTAGTTAACAAAAGTTAATTTATTAACTATGAAATGTATCAAATAAATTCAAATGTCTATTCAGTAGGAATAGTTGTTGCTGTGCATTTGGGTGTCTGCTTTTGTTGCACTTGTGTGCAATAACACTCTATCCTTATGCAGTCATACTGGTTAAATCAGTTAAAGAGGCCAAGAACACCTGTGGTCTGCGTTCTCTGAATGCCTCTATGCACCCTGTCTCTCTTTGTCCTTTTCTCATTTCTCTTTCTTGATTTAGTTCCCAAAACCATACTTTTCATTAACCTTACTGTGGGGTTTTTAAGTATATATATATATTTATATTGGACAATAACCGCATAAATGCTGCACAGAATGTTCCCACTTGTTTTTCATGCCATTTGCAGACATGCTCTTAAAAGGGTAAATTTAGAGCAGTACACAAGGCTGCTTTAGTTCAGTGTAGATGTCATTTTTTGGACATCTTTGGAAACTTTTCTACATTTCTTTAAGGGGGACCTATAATGCTCCTTTTACAAAATGTAATATAAGTGTCTGGAGTCCCCAGTCTGTCTGTGAAGTTTAAGCTCAAAATACCCCACAGATTTATTATAGCTTGTCAAATTTGCCCCTATTTGGGTGTGAGCAAAAACACACAGTTTTTGTGTCTGTCCCTTTAAATGCAAATGAGCTGCTTTCCAGAAGAGGGCGGAGCTTTAACAGTTTGCACTTCGGTTGCTCAACAACAACAAAGCAGGAGAATCTCACGCAGCCAAAATGACGATTGTCAGTAACGGTGTTCAGTCTTCAAACTGGAGTCGGACACTGATGGAGAGACTCAGAAAGAAGTTTCAACTTTTAGAATGCAACTGGATGTTTCTGAATGGTTAGTGGATACATTTATGTAGTTCCTGTAGAGTTGATTCAACTCATTGACTAGCATGTGCCATCATGTTAATCTTTTGTGCAAATCCAGCGTTGCAGTAAAATGATGGCATGGTAACAACACTCTACTACAACAACTCAAGCAGCCCAACATGGCCTCACCTCCTTTGTTGTGTGTTCCTGGGGGCAGGGTTTATGTAAATTTTGGGGTTTTGTGATGTTACCAACCCGGGAAGAAGCTTGTCCCTACCAGCCATTTGTTGTAGTCCTTAAAAAGCAATTTCTGTATAAGAAAATATCTCCCTTTGCATTGAACTTTGATCGTCGTAACTTTGCAGATGTTGTTTATGCTCAAACAGCAACATTACAAACTAAAAGTGAAATAATAATCAAGGACCCCTAAAACAGACCTATGTCCCCTATTATATGTACCAGAATACTGTATGCATATCCTTGTCGTTTATGTAGCAGAACACGGACAATATATCTCCTCACATGCTAAGTAGTCAATATTTATAGCTGGCTGTCTTTCACCAGCAGGCTCACAGAGTGCTCTAATCGTAGATTAATGACCATGTGGCATAGGAATGAAGTTCATTAACATGCCTTTCTCTCTCTCTGTATCACACACTCTTTCTCTGGAACAGGATTTCAGGATGCTGGGTTCTATAGATCAGCTCACCTCAGCCCCTGGTAATCGGAGCATAGGAAATGGAATAATCTAGGGAGCTACTGCTGAGCTCTCGATCTTACAGCCTCACCTAAGGCAGTGTGAAGTGAACACATACACACACACACAGTCTCCAGTTCACTGGAGAAGAGGCAGCACATATATTTGAAAATATACAGTGTACAGCAACTTCTGAAGTAGAAGTCATAGATTTTTACATTTCCTGATGAAAATGTGAGTGGTGCTGATGCAAGGATTGCCACTGTGATGCTAGGGGTGTGTGTGGTTGCCACGGTTTCTCTACAGTAATCTAAGGGGGTTTTTATCATGGTAGTTTAAAGTAGGGTGTTCCAGGTGGTTGTTAGGTGGTTGTTGCCCCGATTTAAAAGAGACCACCACCAATATCTATGGTTACTAGAAGTAGCCCGAGTCCCTTATTTAAAGTATGTTTAAGTTTATTTTGCCTACTCTGTCTTCCCACAGTGAAAATTCTATGTACTAGCACACATTTGCTCAACAAGCCACATGATTTGTGGTAGCATTCATGTCCATAGTTCAAGCAGGTCTAGTTATGAGCCAAAGTTTAATACTTGAGCTTAGAGGTTTATTCAGATCACTAATTATATGAGAAATAGCAGTAGTAATATAGAGATGCTTGCCTTACCGCTAGAAGTACAAGCACCACCAATAATATAGTAGCAGTAATTGTGATTACACTACTAATAGTAGTCGTAGCAACTGTATATACATTTTTTAATGGTAATATCTACTTTTTTTCCTGAATGCAGAAGTCTTGCTTGACTCGTAGTGGAATTATCCTTTACATTTCTGGTCTCCTGGGTTTTTTAGTCAAATTATTAGTGTTTTCTGAGCTGATAATGTAATGTTAAACTTATTAAAATGGTTTAAAAAAAGCATATGGCTCCATAGTACCATCACTTTACAGTTTTGCAATGACTATCTTTTATCAGTGCCTCACCCGTCAAAGTTTAATGAGTGTGTAGATGATATGAAGCTGCCCGAAGTTAGCTACATTGAAAACAGATGGGCGTGCATATCCTACACAGCTCCCAATCGGGTGAAGTTTGAGGGGTTTTGTCCTCAAAATGATCAGAGCGCACATATGCCTTTTATGGGGAGTATTTTAATTAAGTGCTGCACACCATGCTCGTTTTCTCTTATCTAGTACAGCATCCAAACGGAATTAAAATCCATCATGGTGGCGCTCATTGTTTGCTCAGGAAAAAGGTGGATACATACACTGACAACACATCAACACAAATTCACACTCTTGTGAAAAAGCCTAAAGTGCTTAGCACCCTGTTGTTTTATTGTTACCAAAACGGATATGCGGTAATGTTTGAAATGCTCCTTCGGGTGATGTTTGACTTTTTCTTTTTTAGAAGTCTTAAATATTTTAAATGCACCAAGGAACATGAGTTTTTATTAGCTGAATTTTGCATCTGAGATGCATATTTGTTAGATTTGCACTAAAAGCACAGCTGGGTGTTGGTGGGTGACGCTGGATGTGGGTCTCTGATTTTAAAGCTTGAGAGTTTTTAATAAATCCATATGTTTTTGCATTTGTCTTTCACAAAACGTATGTTTTCATGCCTGGTAATTTTGTCACTAATAAAATCTGGTGTTGTTTGCTCTATAAATCAGACATAGTGTCACATAAAATCTGCATCATTTTGCAGTTTATACTTCAACAAACTGAAAGCTCATTTAAAAGTATTGCAGAGCCTCTGGAGACATCCCTGAGAAACTTGAACTTTTGTGTTGACTTTAATTTGTGCCCCATCTAGATGTATTGATGGAGCGCAAATCAATGGATGGAACCAAATATTTAAGTCAGATTTAAAAGCTGTTGTACAAGTGCTTTACAATATACAAATTAAAAACGCACACCAAAAGTACACACTTTAGACTGATTCAAAAGCTAAAAAAAGCATGCTTTGAGACGTGATCAAGAGTAAGTAAAGACTTGATGTCAAACGGCCGGTCATTCCAGAGCCTAAATGACTGTTGTATAGAGATGAGGTCAGAAATGTAAGAAGGTGCTAAATCATGTGTAGCGGTTGTTCCTCTGCGTTGTGTTGTTTTTGTGATGTTAATAAAGCTGGATTTTGCCAATGCTGATTTAATTACAATGCCTGCGTAGCAAAACACAAACGGACAAGCAGTGTTATCTGTGATACTTGCTCTACATTGCCTCTCCTCTCTAGTGGCATCGCTGGAAAGAGAGCACATAGCTTACTTCTCAAACGTTATATCCATTATATTCATAAACTAGAAAGTATCTATAACATACTTACAAAATATATAACTTTTTATATATATATATANTGAACGCGATATTGCGTAGCTTGTCCGCAAACTACAGCTCTGTATATTAAGTGCCGCTCCATTTGAAAGCAGGTGATGGACATTTACCGCTAATCACAGAACCGGCTTTACTGACGAGACACGCATGACAATCTCATGCGATTAATCGTGCAGCCCTAATATATATATATATATATATATGTATATATAATCACAACGTTAGCCGTTTTGCCACTAACACATCACACGTGACACACTCAACATGCCGCCATGTCTAGTAGTACAAATATCCTTCATTTAACATATTGTTAACTTTAACTAATGATTAAATGTAACATCACATGGACTACCTTTTCACAATTTATCATTTAAACATGAAATGAACACCTATAAAACATAATTTAACATCATATGAACAGAGCTTGTGAAACTGTACCTCTCCTCTTTAGTGGCATCGCCGGAAAGAGGACGAACCCGAATTTTTACTGCTATTTCAACTTCTCACCTATGTATGACATCAGCCGACGTGCATACTGTGATCATTACCCTTAATAAGAGCATGCAACCTTCCTTCAAAATAAAATAACCCATAACAAATAAAAACAAAACAAAAAATGACAAAAATGATTTATAATCTGGTGTAACAACATATCCCTGCTACACATGCAAGCTCTTGTACATGAACAATAAAACTTTAAACTGAAATCAGCATCTGGCACTCATTTTAACATCAATTTTTAGTTTTAGTTACAGTAAAAAAATAAACATTGCCTTAATAAAGTGATTTGCCACAGATATAAGATTTTAAGATTAATGTATAAAGTACTTTACATTCAGTTATTTAATGATGTATATAATTATCATAGTGTCACAGTTGTTTGATATTTGAACTAGTATTTTTGTATTGTACTCTGTATAAATTAGTTGAAAAAGCAACTTATATACCAAAAAAAAGAAAGAAAGGGCAGTTTCCTCACTGAGAAATGTATGAAATATTCAAGAAGCCAAAAGCTGCATTTTCCTATTTTCCTATCCGTTTCATTAGTGCTACTCTTTGATATAGTCAGATACACCAGGGAGAAAATGGACTTCCCGGACTTATAACATATGATGAGTCTGCAAGTACAGGCAAGAAAACGAGAAGAAAAAACATCATCAAAAAACAGACCAGGAAAACCAGCCATGTGGAAAAAGGGCATTTCAGTCATTATAAATGTTTGTTTATGCATCCTGTAATTGCTTTGTGTGTCAGGCCACCACGGCACTCTGTCCTCGTACTTGTAATTTAATCATCGTTCACCAACACAAAGCCAAGACAACAGTTTAAAAGTGCATTTCTCTCAAATAAAGAGACTGTCCGCCGAGAGCCGCAATGGCTCTGTTTCGTGAGTTCCTGAAGCGTCGGGTATGAAATTTTCACTTGGGATGTCGTGGGAAAAATAAGCTGTCCCAAGGAGGTTTCTGGCTAATGAGACTTGAGGATTTTGCATATGCAAGTACAGCAGATTATTATCAGCTCAAGGACCTCAGAGAGCCTAGTGGAGGGTCTGAATCAGTCTCTTCTCTGAATTTGACCCATATTCCTCACAGTTGCAATGTATACTGGGAGTTTTCTGTTCTGCTGTGCTTTTTTGTTGTTTTCTATTATAGAAGAGATGAGATTGGACTGTTTGTAGAGGGAGTCTTTGATTGATATTCCTATCAAGCACAAATGGAAGTAAATTTTTTTTTTTTGAAAGTACAGCTGTTTTGACAGTTGATTTTCCTCATAAGCACTATTGATATCATCTCATATCATTTGTTCCTCTCTCCATCGCTGTACGTATCATTTTCTGCATCTCAGACCCTCTTTTGCAGCCTGATGCCTGTTATTGCACTCTTTAAACCTCTTGAGTTTAATAACTGCACACGAACATCCTCTCAAGAAATACAAACCCTTGTTTTGGAGAGTTGCTTTGAGGATGTCAATATGCATCACCTCAATTCATATGTGAGAGCTTGAGAGATTATACCAAAAGACAGCGATGCCGATAGGATGCCAGTTGGAAATTACACAGGATATTGGGTGTGACCTCACAGATTTTCCTGCCCTCCTCCCACTCCTCATTCGGCTCTGCCTATCCTGGTGGAGTCTAAATGCGTTGCCAATTCTCAGTTTTCGCATCTTCTTTGTGCTCTCTACATACTCATTTGGCATGGAGTCAAGTGTTGTTTAGTAATACACTCTCCTTGTTGTTGGCAAGCTGAGAGGGGGGAGTGAAAATTAAAAGGGCGAGTTTTTGTGATGCTTGTTCCAAAAGCAAATTTTAGATTAATAACTAGCATTGCCGAGAGCCTGTAGCGAACATTAAAGTTTTTGAATGAGGCGCAGGTGTGGCGAGAAGTAGATTGACACAGCAGGGTTTGGCCGTGATCCGCGGTGAACGCTGCATTTATTCTCCATCAATCCTCGCATTAGGTCTCAATCAGTCAGCTCGCTCTTCACACAAACCCCACACGCTCACTGACTGCCCATATCCACATCATTCAGGTGTCACAATGAGCTGCTTGATTTGGGAGTAATGCTGTATGTGTGTGTCTTCTACACCTAAAACACCATCAACTGAGAAGATCCTTTTGTTCTGTGATCTTTTTGTGACACGAGCAGCTTATGTTGGTGTATAGATGTTGAGTGGCCCTTCAGGCGGTTTGACTTTTGTGCCGGTGTGGTGTGGAACGTCTTGGATCTCTGCTTTGAGCGGAGTTTGTGCAGTACTGGAGGATCATCAAAAATGTATGCATTTATATTCTTTTAGTCCTGTGTGAGGATCATTAAATCATTAGTCCCTGTACATGTTATTTGCTGTTCCTGCTACTCTGAGTGTAGTTTACTGCATATGCATGTCTGTTGCATGCTATTTACATTACATTAACGCATCTGGCAGATGCTATTATCCAGAGCGACTTATATTGCATTCAGGGTATATACATTTTTTATAAGTTCATGCATTCTCTATGAATCAAACCTATGACCTTGGTGTTGCTAGCAGCATGCTCTACGGTTTGAGCTACAGGGAATTTGACTTAAGGGGGTCGTGCACTGGACGAGAAGCACCACATCTGCAATGTACAGCTAAAACTTCAGAGGCTGTTCAAAATCCTGCCACACAACTGTTCAAAAGTGTGTGGTCGGTAAGGTTTTTTCTTTGTTTTTGAAAGAAGTCTCTTATGCTCACAAAGACCATTTATTTGATGATAAAAATACAGTAAAAACAGTAACATTGTGAAATATTTTTAGAACTTAAAATAACTGTTTTTTGATTTCAGTATAATTTAAAATGTAAATGATTAGCCCTATACTGCCATGTTTTACATTTATATTTTGCCTTTATTGTGACGAAGCGCAGTTTTGGACACAGAGCAGCTCATTTGTCCGGTATGCAAAAAAATGTAGGCTCCATAAAAAGACTGGTACAGAGAAATATTAGGTCTTTGCATATTGCAACAATTTTTAACGCCTTGAACATGCAGTCAAGCCAGTCGCGGTTTGACGCAGCCGAGAACGCATTCAAAGCAGATAATTAAAAGCAAAAAAGTTATTTGTTCTGGTTTCAGAGTTCAATAACATCAAATCAATCAAAAACATAGAATCGCTGTTGATGTTTTTTTTTTTCGGAAAAAGATGCAGCTGTAAACATTTTATTTGCGTATTTAACCTTTTTAAAAAAAATTTAATAAAAAATTGTTAAAAAAAGCTCTTCTGTTAGAGCTTTATTTTCCAACCACTTTATTTTCCTAATTTATTTGAGATAAAATTCTATAGCCTATTCATAAATTGCACTTTTAAAATTATTTTATTTACAAGTGTCATGTTGATTTTCATTTGTCATGTAGCCTAAAACCACTTCTGATCATGAAATCGATCACAATTTTATGACAGCACATTTTATTTTTTTCGGATACAGAAGTAACATTTTTGTATTTTATTTTACCTTACTTTTTGTCTGTGTTGAAAACTCCAACAGTCTTCCTTAATTTGACAGAAACCCTGCTTATTTTTGTGGAGCTGCAGAGATTTTCCTCATCCTTGTGATGCATCTTTGAACTATAGAGAAACGGTGCTTTAACGGGAGCAACACCACGCGGACGCTGCAGGCTATAGGCCAATTGTGTCATGTGACATCAAATTTATTTGCGTTAAAGCCCTTTTACTTTTCAATTTTTCCGACATTTGAAGTAATACGTAGAATTTATGCGCTAAAGATAGACGGAAGAATATTGTGTCGACATTTGAGAAATTTTATCGACAAATGGCATTTCCATCAGCTATATCGCTAAACATTTTGAAGCACTAAACCTTTTTTCGCAAAAAAATCCTTGGATGGAAACCTGGCTAATGTAAATGTATTATCGATGATGAAAACAATTAAGCTGCTTACCAACTCCAAACATTCCTGGTAGTTTTCCATTATATTACATTATATTTGTCCTAAATCGTTGTTAATGTACATAATGACTTCACCCTTGGATGCACCCTTGTGCATTTTTCTGTAATTTGTCTTTGAAGTTTATGTTTCATAGAGAAATATCATAAAATAAGTATCATAAAATCAAACCATTTCTTGTGTGATGTTCTATATATATGACTCGTCTCTGCCCACATACAATATGCTGTATAATTTGTTAAAAATGCATAGCAAAGCACTTCATAAATTGTTGCCATTTTGAGTGAGTTTAATCATGTAATCTTAATCTTGTTCATGACTCTGCTGCATTTAAATACTTTGTCGTACATTAATTTTTAGCTGGAAGAAATATGTGTAACTTGAATCAATGTTACTTTATTGCATTTAAATTGTGATCAGACTTTCATATACTACTTTCATATGTTACTTAAAATAGCTGGTTATATTGCCAGGAGAAATGCGACTACTGTGTGTATAGTAGTCTTGCATATCTTCTATAGTGTTTTTCTTCAATGTTTCATTCTCAGCAAGTTATTATTGTTTGGTCTTTTCTCTGCATGGGCCGTTTCTTCCTTGCAGTTCTTTCACAAAGTGTATGAGCATTAAATACCAAATCACTCAGCAAGGAGTAATCAGCATGACATTCATTCAAACATAAAACGTCAAGAAGTCCCTCGGCTCTCAGAACAACAACACAAATTGCAATGACTCACTTCCAGAGAAAGAATATCCTGGATAAAAGTGAAAGCGGCTGAAAGTCCAGCTTTTTCTAAACAGTAGCTTCCTTCAGACAGTAATTAGTCAAACTCGAGTTTCATGGTGATTTATTTCCAGGGCCTCATTCAAATCATCTGGTGTTTTGCATAGGCTAAATGTCATGTTTGTAGTCATTTAGTGCCAATCATTTTAAATGCTTTAATTGTGTGAGACAGAAAGCTGTTTTTTTTTGCCGTTTTATGTATGAATAGACAAAGTATTGAGTATAGATATACTTGCATTAAAAGTTTAGGGTTGGAAAGATTTTTTTTTTTATATTTTTGAAAGAAGATTCTTCTGCTCACCAAGGCTGCGTGTATTTGATTAAGAATACAGTAAATAACAGTAATTTTGTGAAATATTACTACATTTTTTTTAAAATACAAAATTCAAAAGGAAAGCTTTTATTTGAAAAATAAATCTTATGTAAAATTTAGGGCTGCAACTAACGATTATTTTGATTCGATTAATTGATTAATCAGATAAAAATCCCAAAGAAATTTGACAAAAAAAAAAAAAAAACAGTATTGCACATCCTGCCCAATGTACTTCAAACAAATGTGCCAATTGAATGCTATGAAAACATACAGTGCTTAATTTATTAGACTACCTGTCATAATTAAGAGAGAACACAAATATTTTAGTATTCTATCAAAAACTAGTTTAAAGCTAAAAATGGTATTGCCATTTATTAAGGAAAAAACAAATTGTAACAGAATAGTTTCTGAATATTATTCACACATAATACCAAAAACGTAACAGTCATTGTTCTTATTGACTGTAATTGGGCATCTGAAAAAAAACTACTATGAAGTGTTTTACTTTTTCCTGCCTTTCTTGTAGAACAGTAAAATCAAAAATTCATGAATAACAACAATAAATATATTGTAGCTTTAGAAATACTGCTGTAACTAAAGAGCTTACACATACTGGTGGATTAACCATTACAGAAACATGAAAAATTATTTTAGTAATCACCAATACTGATATTTTATGCTGCCCTGACCTGTGGCACAAACCATACATTGGGTATCAGATGTCTAATAACTTTAGCACTGTATAGTGAATATAGTTTAAATCTCTACTCTACATAAAAAAATGAAGATAGTAATAAAGATAATAAATTAAAACACAAACTCAGTGTTAACCAACAGGCAAGATAAATGTTCAGCAGGAACACACACATTCACTCTGGACAATCACCTCTTACGGTCATTTCTTTATCCTGTAAATAGGCTATAAGAAACATCTTACATTTATATTCAATTACATGTTGTTATCCCTTTACAGTTACTACTCTCATAAAATACTTGAATGACACGTCGATTTTTAAATCTAAATTTAACTTTAAACAACAGATATTTTTGTGCTGAATATTAATTGTCTCCCTCTCTACCGGGTTCCGTCTGTCTCAATCAGTAAAGTTTGAAGTTTAACGCAGACTGTCAGGACGAGCCTTTATGCAAAATGGAAATGCTCGCCTGAATTTGTAACATTTACAGATAAGCATATAGATGTAGAATTAATGTTTTGCGCTGAGGACACACATGCATCTGTCAAAGTGCCTGATAGTATAAGCCATTACGTTAATGCTTTAGCTTGAAGCTTAAAATATAGAGTTCTCATGTTTTGGGCAGCTTGGATCACGTACCTTTCCAGCAGCAGCTCACTCTGCTTCATC
>RJVU01047928.1:2447508-2461274 GCA_003731715.1 Anabarilius grahami | reverse complement strand
CCATAGATTTTCTATGGGGTTAAGGTCAGGCGAGTTTGCTGGCCAATTAAGAACAGGGATACCATGGTCCTTAAACCAGGTACTGGTAGCTTTGGCACTGTGTGTGTTTACCTTGGACCTCAGAAGACACAGTGGACCAACACCAGCAGATGACATGGCACCCCAAACCATCACTGACTGTGGAAACTTTACACTGGACCTCAATCAACGTGGATTGTGTGCCTCTCCTCTCTTCCTCCAGACTCTGGGACCCTGATTTCTAAAGGAAATGCAAAATTTGCAGGGTGCGGTTATCCCTATTGCTTGTACACTTTTTTCTACCACATCTTTTCCTTCCTTTCGCCTCTCTATTAATGTGCTTGGACACAGAGCTCTGTGAACAGCCAGCCTATTTTGCAATGACCTTTTGTGTCTTGCCCTCCTTGTGCAAGGTGTCAGTGGTCGTCTTTTGGACAACTGTCAAGTCAGCTGTCTTCCCCATGATTGTGTAGCCTACAGAACTAGACTGAGAGACCATTTAAAGGCCTTTGCAGGTGTTTTGAGTTAATTAGCTGATTAGAGTGTGGCACCAGCTGTCTTCAATATTGAACCTTTCACAATATTCTAATTTTCAGAGATACTGAATTTGGGATTTTCCTTAGTTGTCAGTTATAATCATCAAAATTAAAAGAAATAAACATTTGAATGAATATAATATACAAGTTTCACTTTTTGAATGGAATTAGTGAAATAAATCAACTTTTTGATGATATTCTAATTATATGACCAGCACCTGTATGTCTTTCTCCACTGACATTCTAAATCGTTCAAAGCATTTCTAAGGATACTGATTTTTAGAAGGCAGACTAAGATGGCACACGGGAACATGGTTTGTGTAACATTAGCAACACGTTATTAGCTGTTTGATAACGTAGTCAAGCAAAAGGCTAATCAAATGAATTACCGTTATGTCTCTGATGTTGTAGAGAGCGATACATAAAACGCATTACCAATCTTATACAACGACTTGTAGACGATCCTGTATAATTCGCTCTTCCACTTCTTCTGAATCAGTTTCTGGTTCAAACATATATGGCTGAATTAAACCAGGGGGACTTAAATTATTGTATGATAATGGTAAGAAATGTTTCTTGAGCATCAAATCAGCATATTAGAATGTTTTCTGAAGGATCATGTGGCAATGAAGACTGGAGTAATTACTACTGACAATTCAGCCTTGCCAACACAGAAATAAATGACAATATAAAAATAGAACAGTTGTTTTAAATTTTAATATTTCATTATTTCATTGTTTTACTGTATTTTTGATCAAATCATTGCAGCCTTGAGCAATAAGCATAAGAGACTTCATTCAAATACATTAAAGCTTACCAAACACAAACTTTTGAAAGGTGTACGTGTAGTGTACGTGACACAATGCATAGTCAAATATTTGAAGGATAAAATGCACATTGCCTATTACATTCACAGTCTTTCACAGCAAACACACAACACCGAGGCTGATTGTAGTCCGATTAACATGTATACTGGACATGCTGAATGAATGTAGAGCCACAATCACATTATCTAGGTCTGTTAGTTTGACTTTGCAAAAATCTGACTAGTACGGTTTTAGTAGGGCTAAAAAGACAAATGATTACTTCAGTCCAACTGAAATAGAACTTTTAAAGTGCACATAAGAGCACTTAATGACTGTAAATTAAACTATAGTATGTGAGATAACAAGTGTTGTCACTGATGAACTATGGGTTGCGGAGCTCATATCACAAAAGAATCGGATCCAAACTCACCCAGACTCATAATAACAGTTTTGCTCTATTGATCTTTTCAAACCCAAACACTGGAATGGTGATCTCTCACTATATTACCCACCAGTTGAAAACGGCTCCGGCACAACTTGAGTCTTTTTTCTGTATAGAATAATTAGCTTTTCTGTGACTATCATGGTGGGAGCCAGAAACAGAAAGCAGTAAAAATATGTTTGAGCATGTTGGAATTTTAGGCTTTTGTTCGGGGTCTTTTTTTCCCTGTCCTTTGTGCTCTGGACAGTCTGATGGCTACAGTCTGTGTCTACATAATCAGTCAAACAAGTATAAACGTGTGTGCGGCTTCACGTATCAGCCTGCTGTATGAATTATGCCTTGGGAACTCTAAGCATATGTGCTTGTTGGCTCTCAAATGAGGTCGTGCCAGCAGAGGCTTACGTGTGAATGAGTGAATATGTCCGTGTCCGAGTGTAGATTGCTTATTTCCACAACGGATCTCTCTCCATCAGCATCCTGTCTTCGTGTCTCGTGGTACCTTTCGTCAAATCACTCTCTCCACTCTTCCCCTCAATTAATTCCACTCACTGCATCAGGAGAATGTTGGGTGATTAAAATGTTGTGTAGCCTTTGTATTCCCCCTCCAAACCCATTAGCCACTACTGCTAATTAGCATCTCAGCTGGATATGTATGTCAGGTGGTGTAAAAGAGGACATGCTGTGGGTTGCGCCATCAGAGACCTCTCCATAGAAAACTCTGCAATGATACCCTCCACTAACATCCTCTTTTCTCCATCTGACAGCTCAGCAGGTGGAGCCAATAGCGCCTGTTGTTTAGATAGCCTACATCAAACACGCTCTTTCTATTTAACATGGCCCCACCTACTTCAATTGGCATAATACTTGCCCATGGTTTCCCAGTGCTCTTGCTGTCTTTAGGCTTTTGTCTGCGTGATACTTCTTCTCAATGCTACACACAGTGAGAAGACAAAACAATTGTCATCTCATGTGGTGCTCACATCATCAATTGTACTTTCATGTGTTCAGGAAAAAAAAAAAAATCACTACTCCAAGCCTTAATTTTAGGGGGTCAACATCACCTGTACAGGTTGTGTGGAATTTGGATTGTCAGTTTTTGTTTTTGTTTTTTGTCAATAATATTTAATTCCATGACACTCCTTTAATTATTCTATTTTTCTTTGTTACAAAGTCAGCTTTATATTTTGTGAGACAATTCCTTATTTGTCAATAAGTCCTTTTTTTTTTACTACAGGATTTTGTCTTGAATAATTATTATTTTTATTTTGTCTTTAATAGGCATGTGACGGTATTAAATTTTCATTTTGCGATAATTTCTGAAGCTTTTATCACGATATTTAAATAAGTTGCAAAAAAGTGTTGTCATACTATAACAGGTTTAAGAACTCTTTTTCTTACAACAAAAAGAACTATGAACATTTAAATACAATAACGCAATACACAAAAAATATATAAAGTAAAATGTTTCAAACAGATTAAAGTGCAAAAGAATTATAAAGAACACTACAATAAGGTCTCATTATTTAACGTTAGTTAATGCATTAACTAAGATTAACTAAGAATTAGCAATAGCTACATTTGTTACAGAAGGTATTATTTTTTTGTTAATGTTAGTTAAGAAACACAACTGATCATTTTTAGTTTTAGCTCAGGTCCACTGAATAATAATTACAACTTTTGATTTTAGCAATGTTATTAAACATTAACTAATAAATTAACATTAACTAAGATTAATAAATGCTTTATAAGTGTTTTTCATTGTCAGTTTGGTAATAATGAATTAACATGTTAACTAATGAAGCCTTATGTCACAAAGTTTTACTGAACAATAAAAAAAGTGCAACTGCTTTGTTTATGGGGTTTTCGGGGTAACCGCTGCATTTCTGCTGTTAGATCAGTGCCCTCTGCTGTCATAGAGTGAGCGTGCACTTTCATTCAGCACGTCTCTTTCACTCGTTCTACCATGTGCTTCTCATGTACGTCAGGCTTGGGCTTGTTACATCTGAGTGCGCGTGTCCCTTTGACGCAACATACAGCGGTGTTGCGCATTTTATACGGTTGATGGGGAAAGTATTCTTAAAATGCATTATAAAAATTTGAATAATTTGTAATAAATAATTATTCATGGTATTTTGAAATGCCCACAATAACAATATCGTGCATATTCACTATCGTGATATATCGTATCAGCACGTCTAGTTCTGAATTTTTTTTTCTTTTATTGCTTTCATCACTTTATATGCCACTCTAATACATACAGTACTCCACCAGTCAAAAGTTTAAACACACCTGAATGAATAGAAATAAAAATGAGTATGTATGTCAACATTTTTGTCTGCTACGGATCTAAATACCTGTAGAAGCGATGTAAAATCTGCCCAAAATCCATGGCCAGAAAACTTTTTTTTTTTTTTTTGTAAATGTACTATGAAGTATACAAATGGGCATAGCTGAAACATTAAAATATTTCAGTATCAACTTCTTAAATGATTTTATTAAAATCAAATTTTTTTCCTTTAAAGAGAACCACTGAATAGAAGAATCAGAATCAGAAAGAGCTTTATTGCCAGGTATGTTGTTTACACATACTAGGAATTTGTTTTAGTGACAGAGCTCCACAGTGCAACAGAGTGACAGCGACAAGACAAGACACATAATAAAAAAGAATAAAATAATAATATACAAATTTACAAGATAGACAAAGTGCAAAAAAAAACAAAACAAAAAAAAAAACATATATAATATAGACAATTGTATGTACAGTTATGTGTGCAAATTTGAAATATAAGTAAGTGTTTTAAGTAAATAATGTGTAATAGTGTTGTGTGTTCCATGTTTGTCAAGTGTTCATGAGATGTGTACTTTCATTCAGCGCGTCATTTTGAATGCAGGTCATTTTGACCCCCTCTATGCATTCATGTCTTATGGCTCTTTTGGGTCTTTTGGGGTTAGTCTCAGCCTCAGACGTCACGCCCACGGACCGTTGGCTGAACGTCTGATGCATATGGTACACTTATCTGGAAACACTTCAGCAGTATCCAAGTCGTCATCTGGTTGGTTGAATTCTACAGGATGTCCGGGAGACGTGTGTGTTGCGTTCTTTAATGGTCCACTTGGAAACAAATGCTGTGATGCCAAACCCCGTCGTAGAAGACCTTATCCTTATCAGGATCAAATAAACGCTGGATTTTCAAAAGTATGTGACGTTTGCAGCTCCATTGTTGCAGTAAACTTTCACAATGTACTTGAAAGAATAATTTACAGATGCACGCCGGTCTGTTATTGTAGGGAAATCGACATTTTAATTTTCATGCCCCTAAACATGATGTGGAACAAAATGAACTCTGATTGGTTGCTTTACATGTCAGTCAAACATCCTCTTGGGCAGCCTTAGCCAATGAAAGCTGCGATAGAGTCCAGACCTTCTGCTGTCAGTCTGAAGGTCTGGCTAAGCGAGACTATTTTGGGGTTAATAAAGCTTGGTGGGGACACCAGCATCCATAACACAACCGACATGAAATGCTGGTCTTGTCATCATGGATATTGATAATAAAAATACACATGTAGTGTTTCTGTCAGCCAAAACTGTAGATGCTCATTATTTTAGTAGTTTATGTTCCCCTAACTCTGTTTGCTTACAATTTTGTGTTAAACCTGCTGTTTGAGAGTCTCATTAAACATAAAGGTTTATGTGTTAGTTTAATGTAAGCCTTTGTTCTTTTAAAGGTGCCCTAGAATTAAAAATTGAATTTACCTTGACATAGTTGAATAACAAGAGTTCAGTACATGGAAAAGACATACATTGAGTTTCAAACTCCATTGTTTCCTCCTTCTTATATAAATCTCATTTGTTTAAAAGACCTCCGAAGAACAGGCGAATCTCAACATAATGGATGGAGCAATAATAACTGACATGATCCATGATATCATGATATTTTTTTGTGATATTTGTAAATTGTCTTTCTAAATGTTTCGTTAGCAATGCATGCAGCATACATGACGAACATCTTGTAAAGATCCATTTGAGGGTTATATTAGCTGTGTGAACTTTGTAAATGCACTGTATTATAGACTCGTGAGCTCGATGGGCAGGGAGCACGAGATTTAAAGGGCCAGCAGCCCCTGAATCGGTGCATAGTTAATGATGCCCCAAAATAGGCAGTTAAAAAAATGTATTTAAAAAAATGTATGGGGTATTTTGAGCTGAAACTTCACAGACACATTCAGGGGACACCTTAGAATTATATTACATCTTGTAAAAAAACGTTTGATGGCACCTTTAAACAACCTTTTGCTTATAACTCTTCCCATAATGCGTTTCACTCCTGGTCACTATTAAGAGGCTGCTTACTGGTAAGTGTTTTATCTCATAATGAAAAGGGTATGATATGCCTCCTGTTTTTCTCTTCCCTAATAACCTCAAACGCATGGCCAGTCCTAATACACTTACACTCATATCCATGCCTTTCATCCTGAATAGTAGCAAATTGGATTGAAAATGAAGAGTTGCTTGAGTGTATTATATACACGCAAAAGGATCTTGGGATTTAAAAAGGCTAAAAAATGGGGAAAAAGCTAACGCAGCTAAAACATCAGGTGAACACACTCTTTCGCTTTCAAGGCTGGGACACAGGTGCTACCGTCTTTATCAGAAATTCATGACATTGGGAATTGTGTTTGCTTAATCCCACTCGAAATGGAACTGGGTAATAGCTGTTTTGCTGCAATAATTTATTCATAGTTCCCAAGAAACTAAGGGGAGCGGTTGTATTCCTATCCATTGCAAATAAACGGAGGAAAGAAGAGACATCCCACTGAGGGTTTTTTTTCAGAGATGCTCTCGATAAGTGCGATGGATGTTAGGGGACTGAAAATGATCTCTGCGGTACCAAGCAGGTGTCTTTTTTTAGTTCACACCCCAAACATGACAGCAATTTACAACCATTCTCAGTGGGCTTTCTGAAGTGTTTACACTGAACTGGTCAGGATATGAGCTCTGGAACATGTGTATGTTTTCTGTTCATATTCATCCATCAATCTTTGCATTGTACTTGTTAGAGAGATGGTGAAATGGATGTCTGTGGAGATGAGATGAATATGCTTGTTTGTACCTTACAAGGATTTTCTTTGAAGAGGCCTTGCTCTTATCTCCCTTTCTTCATGGATGATTTATAAATGTTATATGCAAGAGCATGCCATTCTGCTTTGCCTTTGATCTCAGATGAATATGCTGCATTTATTTGGTGTGCATTTTTGTATTATTCAGTATTTGTGTGCATGTGTACTGCATGAATCTCTCTGAGATGCTTTATACCTTAATGCACCTACAGTTATACACACACACACACAGACACACACTGCCATGTCATGCTTAACAGAGTGCAGTGGACCTTGACTGGCCCTTGGTAAGAGTTAATGAAGAATTACATTAATGGCGGCTGTTGAAGTCTCGATTACGGGAGCTGCTCCTTGCCTTTAATGAAACTATTCATCAGATTCATTTAGCCAGGGAACCTCAGGTGCTCGGGTGTGCCAGCGAGTTCTGTGCGCCGCCAAACGTTAAGGCAGATCAGTGCGCGTCTTAGGGGGGCTTCGATCGGCGTCTGACAGCTTAACAGCACGCTGGTGCTTGGATGAGCAAACCTAAAGGGGCGAAGCTGAGGGAGCCTTGCTTCAGTGGCTGCCAACCCCAGGGAGATTCCTGCCCACTATCCTGATGGATTAATGCAACATTCAGAAGCGCCTAACAAATCTGAGTTGTGTGTGTGTGTGTGTGACAGAAAAAAAACAAAACACTGCTGTGTTGTGCACAATCACTTTCTTTTCCTCCATGTTACGCTCTCTTTTTCGAGTCCAAACCCATTTCTGATGGCTCATGCTCAAGTTCACAGGGTTTGGTGCACATTAGCAGATGCCTGCTGTGTGTAAGTGTTTATATCACAGGGTGAGGCTGATAAGGTTAATCTAGTATTTAATGATGAGTTCCCTGTTGGCCCATGGCAAAAACATTGTTGAGAGGTCACAGATGTTTTGAGTTGCAGTATAAAGAGGTGTGAGTCTGTGGAGACTGAGAAAAACACAGTATAAGGAGCTATTGTTTCCTGTACAGGTGTCACAAATGTTATATCTGTCACATCGTATATGAGTGAGCACTGGTTTTGATGTACAGTTTATTAGTAGAAAAATCATTGCTGCATGTGTAAATGGCTAATAACAATGTAATGAACACTTTTTAGAGCATTTATTAATTAACTAGGCTAATGTTAAATTATAAATACACTATTGTTTATTGTTTGTTCATAATATATGTAACTTTTAAACAACTTTTTAAATTGTTTCAAATATAATCCATGTGTTTAATTTTTGTGTTTATATGTGTTAATGCATTGTATAGGCCTATAAAATGCATCAGTTAATGTTAGGATATAATAACAGATATTAACTGGCAATGAAAATAGTACATTTTTTAAAATTAATATCAATCAAGATTAATCAATACTGTAAAAACTGTTGTTCGTCGTTAGCTTCTAATAGCTAATGCATTAACATATTTTGACATATTGAACCTTACTGTAAAGTGATACCATTGATTTGTAATTAATTCATACCATTGAATTGTGATGAATTCATGGATTCCGATTCCAGTTAATGATTCATGTTCTGAAAGTACTTTAGATGAAACATTACGCAGAGCAAAAATTGTTGAACAATTAAAAATATATATGTAAATTGGAGGGAGTTTGTCCTCTTACCAATCCTAAGGATTTGTAAGATATTGGATAACTTGAGCTACTTACTGTATTATCAACACAAGAAAACACAAGTGTAATAAAATAAGCTTTGGCAGCAAAAAGATAAGAGTAACCAACACAACTACTAAATTAATGCCATGAATAAAGCAATAAAGTGCATAAGATGCATAAAATGCTAGAGATTAATTTTGGTGTTGAAATGGCAGAGTTATGTCATCTTATGAAAAGATTAACTGTTGTTTCTCTACTAATTAGTGAAGAACCTTATCATGCATCAAAAAAAGAAAAAGAAAAAAAAAAGATTATCTGTTATTAACTGCTATCAGCTATATAACTTCTCAGTTGGTTAAGTGATATTACGTTCCACATAGTCAAGTGAGCAGTCCAGTGGCAGTGGGGAAAGGAGGCAGAATCCATTTCAACAGCCTTAAGCCCAGGATACACTTCACGATTTTAGCAATCCTATAAGATCATTACTTTATCACACTGTGCGACATGGATCTACTAAACTTGGGTACGACATGCATATAGACTGATCATGACACCTATTGACTTCTAGGCTACGATGCAAGTTTCTATAGAAGAATAAAACATCAGCAGCATGCGCTACTGGTAAACAAAACACTATGTTGAATCACACTTTGGCAGTTGTAGTTTTTATGTGTGCTGAAAATAAAAAGGAAGTGGCGAAAGAAGAAGGGAAAAGAGCTTGAGGTAAGCAGTTTTAAGTTTTAACGCCATGTCACGTTGATTTCATGTCGCATTTGTATTGGCTGGTCAGTAGACCTAGGTTGTAGTAGCAAACACACTGTGCGATGATCATGCTGAAATTCTGACACTGTCAGAAAACTATCGTAGGCTATCTTTGGTCGCAAGACCGGGAAAATGGCCTTCTTTGTACCACTCTCACTGTACGACATAGGACCACCGATTAAGAGCCACGATCCCAGAAATCGCCACGATTGTTTCACGATGGCAATCTTTCGTCTGGGACAGCCAAAAATCGTGCAGTGTATCCGGGGCTTTAAACATCAAGTGCTCTGGGATTCTGATCTCCTAGATCAGAGCTTCTCAAACCTGTCCTAGGGACCCCTTACTATTGCACATTTTGGATTTCTCCCTCATCAAACAAAACCCAATTCAAGTCTTGCAGTCTTTACTAATGAACTGATGAGTTGAATCAGGTGTGTTAAATGAGGGATACATATGTGTGTTTGCTGGAGCTTAACCTTTTTTGCATATTTGTCTGTACCCAAGTCATGGTCGATCCTCTTTTTGAAAGTGAAAGTGATGTGACGTGTAACCAAGTATGGTGTCCCGTGCTCGGAATTTGTGCTCTGCATTTAACCCATCCAAGTGCACACACACAGCAGTGAGTATTGAACACAAACACACCGTGAACACACACCCGGAGCAGTGGGCAGCCATTTTTGCTGTGGCGCCCAGGGAGCTATTGGGGGTTAGGTGCCTTGCTCAAGGGCACCTCAGTTGTGGTTAATGAGAGTGGAAGAGAGCTCTGTTCTTTCATTCTCCCTACCTATGAACCCGCGACCTTCGGGTTACAAGTCCGACTCTAACCATTAGGCCACAACTGCCCCAGTTTTTCTCTCTGGTGTAGAGACTTGGGTGTGCTGTAAAGCAAAAATGTTTATACATTTGTTTATACAAATGTATAAACATTCCTGAACACAAGATTATTTATGTTGGAAAAATAGGCAAATATGACGAATAGTACAGATATATATAAAGAAAGGAGCCAGGAACACTAAAGAGAGAGAGAGAGAGAGACAATGCGTGCACACTAATCAGGCAGAAAGCCTGCATTATTAATGGCCATTACAGTGGAGAGTGCTCTGGCTACAGTGGGAGGGGCCACAGGGCTGCCGTACTCTACTTTACCAGTCAGTAGGAATAATCACATGGGCATCCTGACCAGCACAATCAGTAGCCACAGAGTAGACCAGAAACAGCATGCCATGCATACACAATGATGATATCGGTGCACTGCGCCATCTGTCAAAAACAAACCATTTTCTACTTTTTGAAACAGCTTTCACTCATATGTAATATGTAGGGCTGTGAATCTTTGGGTAGACAGCGATTCAATTCGATTCACGATTCATAGATGTTCGATTCAAGAACAATTTTTGCAAATTCAGAACGATTCAATACGAGACGATTCACATAAAAATTTGATGCGATTCGATTAATTTGATTCGATTCTGCATTTTAATATGCATTCATAGGGTTATTGAAATGCTTCCCTCAATGTAGTCAGGGTAAGAATTACACAGCGGCCTTCAGGAGGTCAGAGAGTAAGGGAAAAAAACAAACAAACAAAAAAAACTTTTGTCCATTGTTAATGTTAGTTCATGTTAGTTCTTAATGATGCTACATAACTTTATTTTAATAGCCTGTAAAAATTGGCATTTGTGGAAATGTACATAAGCCAAAAGGGCTTTAAAAGTATTGTTAGGCCTAGTTCATATATAGTTAACTAGTGGAGGATAGTGTTAAAGGCTACACAACCTTATTAAAGTGTTCCGGGTACATTAAACATACTAAAAGCCCTCTTTGTCCTCTTTATACCGAGCATTTTCCTTACGATGATTCTGAAAGAAAACGGACTGGGTTTCTACTGTTGCTATAGTAACGAACGCAAGTTTAATGCGCATCTGATTGATAAACTGTGCGCTCTTATGTCAGTGTTGTTAATGTTGTAGTTATTTCAGCAGTTTCCTTCGTACATTCAGTTTAGCGACATTAAGTTCATAATTTCATTTATCATTCATTGAACTGTGAGTATGCATTTAGACACTTACATTATGTGTTTGCTCTGTCCATGCAATAAATGCACGCCTTGAATTTGCTCAGGTAATGTCAATGACCCATTTCCTTAAAACTTCAGTATTTTATCTTATCGAAAATAACGGCAACGTTTCCACGCAATAAAAGCGTTTTATTTCAACAGTAGTGACCACGCAATGACTTGGCAGCTTTATCATTAGCTTGAGCGGTTTGACTCAGAACAATATGCTGTCATCTGCTCATGTGAATAGCAGTGGCCGTCCTGAGGAGAGCTCAAACGTGGGCTACGGACAGAGAGAGCCGGTATAGAGTGCGGCCGCGCGTATCTGTGAAGGAGAGCTGTGAGGGAAGGCGCAAATGACGGCGCACATGACGGCGCACAACGTCTCACAACGTCTCCATCAATATGCGCATGAAGTAATTTAATGTTTATATATTTTAAAGCACTGAATTGCTATAGAATCACGATTAATCTGATTCTTAGCATTTTACATCGATTACCGGCCTAAATTAACGATTCATGGTTCAAAAAACATGTTTCAAGATCGATGCATCGAGAAAACGAGTGAATCGTTACACCCCTAGTAATCTGGGATGTGATGAATGTTGGTTTGAAAACTGATTTGGAAAATGTGAATGTATTGCTGATATTATATAATAATGTTGTGTAGGGGGTAAAAATCTGGGCAATCTGAAAGGCAATCTGTGAACCATCACCAGTGTGCCCATTAGTGACCCTGTGTTGCTCCAGGGGGACTGTCCCTGTAATAAGTTTTCTGTAAGTCACTTTGGATAAATGACAAATTAGTAATTGGTCAATTCTAGCATAATGGATGTGGCATTTACTGTCATTGGGGCAGTCGTGGCCTAATGGATAGAGCGTCGGACTTGTAACCCAAAGGTCATGGGTTCGAATCTCAGGTCCGGCAGGGATTGTCGGTGAGGGGAGTGAATGTCCAGCGCTCTCCCCACCCTCAATACCACGACTGAGGTGAGACCCTTGAGCAAGGCACCGTACCCCCAACTGCTCCCCGGGCGCCGCAGCAATGGCTGCCCACTGCTCCGGGTGTGTGTTCACGGTGTGTGTGCACTTGGATGGGTTAAATGCAGAGCACAAATTCCGAGTATGGGTCACCATACTTGGCCACATGTCACTTCACTTCACTTCACTTCACTTCATAACATGTACAGTATTCTCACAGGAAGTAGAAAATACCAGTATATTGAATCATTTGTGTATTTTCCTAAGCCCTTGCAGTCCAAGGCAATATTTCAATTTAGGCAGGGAAGTGAACTTGCATGATGGATGTGACAAAAATCTTTTTACTTTTTGGGAGAAAAAAACACTTGTTGGAGCTCTGTGAATTGAACCATGTGATTCACATCCAATAACGCCCACAGACTGTAAAAGTGTTGTCTCTCCGTAGAGCATCTATTTATTTTTTGTCCATTTCCTTTTTCACATTAATTTGAAAAAAAAAAAAAAAAANAAAAAAAAAAAAAAAAAAAAAAAAAAGCCCCAGATCTTAAGCTACTCACAATAATTGATCATAGCTGATTACTTCTTTTGTTCACACTTGTGAGATGCACTTTGAGTAGTCACAGGTGGCACGACAAATTTCAAGCATGTTGACAGGTGTGCGTGATCTCTGACAAGCATGAAAGCACAAATGAGCAACTGCCAATGAATTTGCAAAAACAACTGGAGGGTAAGGCGGTGGGAAGTGGGAGTGAAGAAAACCCATCAAAGTGCCAGCTTGCTAGCAAAGTGCCCGTTTTGTGCACATCAGTGCAGTGAGAATCGAATTTTGGGGTTGTTGCTGGAGTCAGGGTGGAAAATGATCTTGTAATTGGTTCACCTAGTCTGTGATTAGTAGTGCACACCTAAGCTTTGGAATAGCCTTTCTAGCACTTTTTGGCACCCGTTTTCTTTGTTTAAGTCCAGACTGAAAACTCATCTGTTTATCCAGGCATAAAGTTAAATTTCCATCATCCGCTATTAATCCTGCCTCAGCAGCTCCGTATGCTGGGAGCTCATTTCTCTCTTTTCCTCTACTACTTTTATGCATCCTTTTCTTATTATAGGCACTGACATATTTAGTTAAATAACAAATTATTCATATGTATTTTTTTTAAATTTTCTTAGTCATTAATACGCACTTCACAATGTCACTTTCATCACATCTCATATAATATCATGCATTTAACGTCATTCATGGTAAAAATGCCATTTTAAACCTCTTTGGAATAAATTGGCTGACACTTGTCTCGCTAAGGCTATTTTCATAGCTAGAATTTAGTGTATCATAAATTTACATTAATTAAGTGACTGGAGATAAGCTTAATTCAAACCTCCTGTCTCATATTTTTAATGTGGTGTATAAAATTGTTTAAGCCCCTATAA
>RJVU01047928.1:2414309-2447478 GCA_003731715.1 Anabarilius grahami | reverse complement strand
ATAGTAAAAAAAAATATATATATATATATATATGTGTGTGTGTGTGTGTGTGTGTGTATATATATATATATATTAGTGTTGTCAAAAGTACCGGTACTTCGGTACCAAGTCGGTACTGAAATTTTGAAAGTGTGACGATACCCGCATTTCTGTAGTACCGGTAATACCGAGAATCCGGATATATTCGGTACCCACTGATAGGGCTGTTGGCAGTATTTACGTGAATATGACTCGAGTGAAGCACAAAGCTTTGTTTACAGAAGAAACAATAGGTTAGCAATTAAATGTGACATTGCAGCCATGGAAACATTTTGGTTCATGCCGAATGAGAGATACGCGAGTCCATACATTTAAGCTTTGTATTCAGTTTTGCGAATAGCGATCTGGTCACCTGATTAGCAGAGAATTTAACAATATTCCATTAGTTATTCCACTAAACATGGAATCTGTGTCTTTTCCTAAATCTTCACTCACGTAGGGGATTATAAACATTTCTTTCGTTCGCATTTAGGCCTATTATATTTCACATTCTTTACTGTGGTAAAGTAGAAAAAACACAGTAGGACAGAAACCTTTTTGCTTGCTCGTCAATTTCTATTTAACACAGTTTGTGATTGTTATTAGACTTTATAAGGCGCGTCAAGTTTATTTGTATAGCGCGTTTCACACACTCCGGTGATTTTTAGTTTCTGCTGGTCATATGCTGGTCCAGGACCAGCTTAGGACTAGCATGGACCAGTTTAGAACCAGCACTTCACCAGCTAAATAGGCTATATAAAATAGTAAAATAGTTTCAATAGATTTTGCTGTGGTACCGAAATTGGTACGGAGAACCGTAAAATTTTCATGGTATCGGTACCGACTACTGGAATTTTGGTACCGTGACAACACTACAATNTTTTTTCCAAAATATTTTGTCTAAAGTTCCAAAATATATATATTAGGGCTGCACGATTAATCGCATGCGATTGTCACGCGCATTTCGTCAGTAAAGCCGGTTCCCTGATTACCGCTAAATCGGCATCACCTGCTTTCAGATGGAGCGGCATATAATATACAGAGCCGTAGATCACTGACAAGCCACGCAATATCGCGTTCATATCGCAGATGAATCGCCTTCGATAATGAACGCGATATTGCGTGGCTTGTCAGTGATCTACGGCTCTGTATATTATATGCCGCTCCATCTGAAAGCAGGTGATGCCGATTTAGCGGTAATCAGGGAACCGGCTTTACTGACGAAATGCGCGTGACAATCGCATGCGATTAATCGTGCAGCCCTAATATATATATTTTGGAACTTTAGACAAAATATTTTGGAAAAAAATACCTCAATTTTATTCAGAGTCCCAAACTGAGCAAAAATGTGTATGTATTTGCTGATATTTATTTGGGCAAAAAATAAGAAGTCCTTTTACCTGCAAAAAAAAAAAGTATCAATCAGATGACAAAAAGCATGTAGTAGATTTTTTTGTGCAACAGGTTTTTCAGCAAAGTTTTGATCATGTTGATAATTTAGAGGTCTTAGCAATTTTTGTGTCAAATATGATACATTACGTAGATAGTTCATTAGGTAGGGATAGTTAATCCAAAAATGAAAATTGTTCCTCATACTAACCCTCATGTCGTTCTAAACCTGTATTATTTTCTGTGGAACATATAAGATATTTTTTAAGAATGTAGGCAATTAAACTGTTTTGGTGAACAACAACGACAACAAAACAAAACAAAACATTAAGGCATCTTTTATATTTCACAGAAGAAAACAAGCCATACAGGTTTGAAATGACACAAGGGTAGATAAATAATGACAGAATTTTGATTTTTGGATGAACTATTCCTGTGTAGTGTAAAATCACCATTGAATTTGAACAAATTGTATTCAACTATAGGAGAAAGGGTGGTGTAGGTGTGAATAAAGTGTCTCTTTCCAGATCTGTTGTGTTGTGATTGGTGGGATTATGTGAGCACACCTCTCACTAACACAATGCACATCTAACAAGGCTGAATTAAATGACTATAATATTAACTTTTTGCATTTTATTTCCAGAGAACACAGTGATTGGTTGATTTATTTTTGAACATGACAAACTGAGCAAAGCAACCATGTGTGAAGAAGTGATAGGAACAGACAATAAGTGAGGTGAATGTGAGAGGGAAGTAAAGGGCTGTGTGTGAGTGGATGTGTGGCAGGGAGGTGTGATGCTTATCAAGGGACACTGGGCAGCTGAGGCCCTGCTAATTGGGTTTGAAGGAATCAGCTAACTGTCTGAGTCACAGGGAATATAAAGTTCTCACCATGAGACACTTTCTCTTTTTTCTTTTTCAGCCAAGCAGGTGCAAGATTTCCAAATACGTGATTTCCTAAACAGGTGAAAGATCTACACTGTAACACCAGTGCTGGTGTAGGATCAGTTAGTAGATCCGATGTTTGATAATATGAACATGACAGTGTTGTGGACTAAGCCCTGTAATGTCTTTCTCTCTCTTTCTCTCATTCTTTTCCTCCACCCTCCTCCTCAGTCTCTCACTTACACTCTCTCTTTTTTTCTTTTTATTGGTTTTGCCTTATTCAATTACACTCAGTATCAGGCAACAGCTCTGGTTGGCTGAGTGTGGGCTGAAATCACATTTACTATTGCCTCTGCAGACATNTCCCGTCACACACACACACACACACACACACACATGCATGCACACACACACACACACACTTTCCTCTTCTCTGTCTTCAGTACAGTTCTAGCCCCAGGGCATGGTTACTGTAAAATGTTGTTTGAGTGGGGTACATTGTAGGCTGCCATTGTCTGTCAGGGCTCAGTGATGGAGTCCATTTTCAGTCTGTCAGGCTTGCTGGGTCCGGTTACAGGCACCGTGCTTGGAACATATTACCAGTGACTGAGACTGGAGTTTATTCACTGATTAAACCTACAGGATAGGAGAGAGTGAAAGAAAGACTTCTGAAAGACTTTGACTAGTTTGGTGGTAGATACTTTTTTCAAACGATTTGCAAGGAAATACATACACTGGGTTTGCAGTATATTATTGAATTCAAACCTAGAACCATGTAGTTGCTAAGTGCTGCATGCGCTGCTGTACTGTGCATTGTAAGCTTGTCGTAGTGCCATCTAAAAGACAAAAAAAAAAAGGTGCCACACAGAGTTGCTTTTAGTTTGTTTTGTTTGTTTTTTTTGAAAATGTGTGGTAAGTGTCTTGTGATGGACATTTAGATGTTTGTTTGATATACTGGTGTGGGTCTGGTTTGCACATGCAGGACAGTTTTTATGTGATGTTCTTATTTGGCAGATTTTTTTACCTAAAATTACAATTTTAAAATTTTAAGGAAAACGTAACACAACATAAAATAATTATTTATTGTAAAACTTTTAAATTAAATTTTCACTGTAATAACTACATTGTCTTTTTGAATTCATTCTGAATTATGGACCAAAAGCGTGTTCATATTATTAACATCTTTACTGATGCTCCTAAATCTTGCATTGTCTTAATTTTACATCCCATCACATAGGGCAGGGGTGTCAAACTCATTTTAGGTTGAGGGCTGGATGGGGAGAAAATGTAACTATGTGCGGACCGTTAATTTATTTATTTTTTTAACCTTAGTGAGCTGACAGTTACATTAAAATGAACCACAAACTACACGTTAATTTGCAAGAAAAAAAAACACTGCTCTTTGAAAACTGCATTTGTTTTTACTGCGAAAAGACTTTATTAGATTTTTAAAATAATGTTTTATTTAAATTTTTTTATTATTGATTTTTTTTTTTTGGCCAATTCCAATTTTTTTTTGGAGCAAATTTGATACCAGTTGCCAATTTTTTTTCTTTTATTTATTTATTTATTTTTATTTATTTGTTGTTTATTTGTTCTATAACAGGCCAAACTGGCCTTAAACAAAAATATGTGTAGGCATTTGGTATACATGCACCACTGCATTTTGAGCATTAGCAGTTGTTTTTGATTTAAATTAGATTGTATAATTTCAAGATTTACAGAAAAAAACAGCATGGTCTGACTTATGTAGCATCATTTTACAAAGCTATAAAGACACCTGCACAAAACAAAAATGGCAAACGGACTGAATGAAAATGCAAATTCACTCTCTAACAGTAGGTGGCGCTTATAGCGATATAGCATTTCCTTGGTTACCACTGTACACAAAGCAGCGCTGCACTTATAAAATAGGCTACTTATACGGAGATCGAAACTTTTCTGAAGACAGTTCCCTTCTAAGTTACATTCATACAAAACCCTATTCAATATTTATATTTTTCCTCCTATATTTCACAAACAGTGAGCTTGGCCTGGTACAGTATTTGCTCTGCTGGCTCGTCTGTGTTCTTCTCTTTGCGTCCGTATTCAGCATGTGGCTGTGTTAACGTCCTGTTTACAGACTTTGTAATATTTCAAATGACAGTTTGGGAAATGACTGCAGTTTGTTTGCAAGTCCAGAATAGATATTGGCCAAAATAAAACGAATAACCGTTCGGATTTATGGCCGGTGGACCATGCATAACTGTTTTTTTTGTTGGTTTTTTTTATTGTTCAAATCATCCCCCGGGCCGGATTGGACACCTTTGTGGGCCGTATGTTTGACACCTGTGAAACACTGATCTCTGTATACAAACCTGCAATAATGAGTAAGTTTAGCTGTCCCCAGTTTTTATGTAGGCCTTTGTTGTTTAGGCCAATTTACGGAGCCTCATGCATTACAATCTTATGATTTGATGTTTCAAATCATAAGAATGTATCAATACAGTGTTCTCACTTTTTATTTAATAGGCTACAAAGAAATGTTTTAACAAAAAGTGATCAACAGTTTCTTAATTAATTTACAAAGAAACAATTTAATAGAAAGTTGTCAACCATTTCTTAATTCATGGACACAATTTTTCTGCATGTTATGCACAGGACTCTGTGCTGTAGGCTGCAGGAATAAATGTTTCAATGTGCATGTGTGACCTGTTGAAATACATCAATGAGTTATAGTTTCAAATGTTTTATTTTTAAATAATTTTTTTGGTCACACTAATTTGGTCACAATATTGACAAAGTAAATAATTCCACGTGACTCACTTTTCCCATTCAGATCTACCTAAAAATCCACATTTTCTGTCATTTTATTTATTTTATGGCATAATGCACACCTTGTGTAATAATCTAAATTACTGGCTAGTACTGTACAGTAAAAAGTAAGCACAGTTCATGCACTGCCGTCAATGTAATATTTCACTGTAACAGTAGTCAAATAGCTAAAACATTAAGCACTTATATGATAAATAATTAGCCAAGATTAAATGTTATAATACTATAGTATTATTGTTATTTTTAGCAGTAATTTATTTCATTATTTTATCTTCATTTAAAAGTAAAATGTTACGATTATAGCCTTACTGAGCAATGTTGCAAACTGTCCTTTTGCGCCACCTGGTGGTAATTTCGCAAACGAGCGCCATATGTGACTAGGTTGTATTTAATGCCGCTGCCTTGCGGAAGTGGTACATGGCATTTTGATTGACTACTGTCAATGACTATAGATATAGAAAGACTGTTCACTCCTATTAGTTATGAATGGAAGAAATTGCAATGCGCAATATGGTGGAATACGTCACGCCTTTTAAAGGTGCCTTAGATTCAAAAATTGAATTTACCTCGGCATAGTTAAATAACAAGAGTTCAGTACATGGAAAAGACATACAGTGAGTCTCAAACCCCATTGTTTCCTCCTTCTTATATAAATCTCATTTGTTTAAACGACCTCCGAAGAACAGGCGAATCTCAACATAACACCGACTGTTACGTAACAGTCGGGGTGTACGCCCCCAATATTTGCATAATGCCAGCCCATGTTCAAGGGATTACACAAACCAGTATTAACGTCTGGATCTGTGCACAGATGAAGCATCAGACTAGGTAAGCAAGCAAGAACAACAGCGAAAAATGGCAGACGGAGCAATAATAACTGACATAATCCATGATAGCATGATATTTTTACTGATATTTGTAAATTGTCTTTCTAAATGTTTCGTTAGCATGTTGCTAATGTATTGTTAAATGTGGTTAAAGTTACCATCGTTTCTTACTGTATTCACAGAGACAAGAGCCGTCGCTATTTTCATTTTCATTTCATTTCACACTTGCAGTCTGTATAATGCATAAACACAACTTCATTCTTTATAAATCTCTCCAACAGTGTAGCATTAGCTGTTAGCCACGGAGCACAGCCTCAAATTCACATACAGCATGCATGACGAACATCTTGTAAAGATCCATTTGAGGGTTATATTAGCTGTGTGAACTTTGTAAATGCGCTGTAATATAGTCGAGAGCTCGTTTGGCAGGGAGCACGCAATTTAAAGGGGCGGTGCCGAGTGTAAATCAGTGCATTGTTAATGATGCCCCAAAATAGGCAGTTAAAAAAATTTATAAAAAAAAATCTATGGGGTATTTTGAGCTGAAACTTCACAGACACATTCAGGAGACACCTTAGACTTATATTACATCTTGTGAAAAAGCATTCTTGGGCACCTTTAAGTAAAAGAGCCAATCGCTGATTGATAAAGTCATTGCGTCACTGCAGCTGTCGTTAGAAGCTCCGCTTCCAATAGAAACCTGAGGTTCGCACTTAGGACCGCACATGCACATTGGCTTGTCTAGCCTGAAAAATAAGCTTTTTTTAACGCTATTTGAGCATAAAAACAACATTTATGGGAGAGTTCATGTCAGATTTTGTTGCTGATTTGAAATACGTTATTTAGTTGTGAGTTCACCAAGCAGTTTTTGAGATTTCAGGATTCCCCCATTCAAATAGATTTTGGAGTTGGTCTTGAATGGCCGAAATAGCTGCCTGGAGGAGTTGCAAATATGGCCGCCGAGTGAACATTCCTTGGAAGGGACTTTGCTACTGTATAACAATAAAGATAAGACAAATCTAGTGCAAGCGTTAGTTCAGGCAGGCCACGTATGCATAGCTCAGCATCAGCTGACGATCAATTGTTCAATCTCTCCAATCACAGTGATTCTCCTATCAAGGAACGTGTATATAAACGTAGCACTATTACTCACTTTCAGCCTGGCAAGTTTGCAACCAAGTCAGCAGCTCGAACGGCTCGTAAAGTATGCGATTAGCTGTCATATTTTCAGTTCATCTCCTCTTGCGTTTAATATCGACGGACAGCCCATATACTATCGAAGATCCCCTGATCTTCGAAGAAACGCTCGAAGATACTCTTAATCTGGATGAACATGATTGTGCGCTTCCTCCCAGGCACAGCTCCCCGTTAGCAGCCAAGACTCATGTCAGCATCTAGGAATGATGCCCAAAGAAAAAATCCTATCCACTCTGTACAGTTTCAATATTCAAGCCCCTCCTGACCTCAGCCACGAACAACTTTTCCAGTTCTTCATCGAGTGTACCCAGGACCCGGATCTCCATTCAACTGACACAGTTCCTACCCTTCTTCACGCCACAGGACAGAAAGCCTTGGCAAAGAGAAAAAACATCTCTAGCGACAATACTCCTTCGCCTCCGAAGAAAGCCAAGCCGCATCACCCCAACAGAGAGATGACCAAATTCCGTCAGCTCTGACTTCCGAGTGCTTTCCGAGATGGATGAAAGAGTCCAAGCATTGGAAGCTCAGCGTTGTTTGTCAACATCTCATCCCGCTTTCCAAGGAGTTTAATTTTTTTATTAAATTACAGTTGCAGAACTATAACAAGGGGCTTGCTGATCATCCCAGCTGCGCTAAAAAGGGAAGATCACCCCTAGGCTGCAAAAGCATAGTTGCCACTAAACTATACCAGTGCACCGCTCAAAGCTAGTTTCTGAACTTAAAGGGAGAGTTCACCCAAAAATGAAAATTCTGTCATCATTTACTCACCCTCAAGTTGTTCCAAATCTGTATAATTTTCTTTGTTCTGTTGAACACAAAGGAAGATATTGTGAAGAATGTGTTAAACTGAACAGTTTTGGGGCACCATTGACTTCCATAGTAGGTTTTTTTTCCTACTATGGAAGTCAATGGTGCCCCAAAATGGCCTGGTTACAAACTTTCTTCAAAATATCTTCCTTTGTGGTACAGAACAAAGAAATTTATACAGATTTGGAACAACTTGAGGGTGAGAAAATGATGATAGAATTTTAATTTTTGGGTGAACTATTCCTTTAAGAGGGGCTTGCTTATCTTCCCAGCTGCGCTAAAAAGGGAAGATCACCCCTCTGCTGTAAAAGCATAGTTGCGCTAAACTATACTTTGCACTGCTCGAGAAGCTGCTGAACTCTTACGAGGGGCATGCTGATCTTCCCAGATGTGCTATAGAAGGGAAGAACCACCCCTGCCAGGACATGCTGCTCCTCCCAATATGCCCTACGCTTGCCTGTTTACTTTCCAATATCAACAGGACCTGAATTATATTCATTAAGACCATCTCCCTTTCTCTATGAGTTAATAAATTAAGATTTAAACTTGATATTTTAATTTTTATAAACTATGAAGAATATTGACAATTGAGAATGTATGGAGTTGTAAAGAAACGCTATACTCTGGTAAAGATGTTTAATTTTGCTAAATGTTTTGAGTGAAGAATATGTTGATAACTATTTTAATGTTTAGAACAGTTATTAATGGCTTATGGCTCTCTCCTTAGAGGGTTTGAACATTGAGCTTCAGCCATTACACCACTCAAAGTGTAGCCGTCATGCAATTCTACAAGAAATTGCATCTTCATTGCAAGGTTTTGCCAAAAGATGTTATTGAAATCTACCGTCCAAGGTGCTTTTGTAGTGCTGGATTGAACACAGACTAGATTTTCTGCTTCTAAATTGTAAGGTCACAGAGTCCTGAATGAATCGCACCAGGATCCTGAGTTCTTCTAGCCCTCACAGTCTCACACACAGACAAATGCATATGTTTGAGATGTTTATTGCTGAATGTCCTGCATTGATTGAGTCTCCTTCTGTTTCTGTTCATTCCCATCAGTAGTAGGATCAGCGGGGTAGAGACTCAAATCAATCCCAGTCAGGCTATACAGCAACCAAAAGTGTAGGTGGGTCGGGCCAGGGGGCCATGGATGTCCAAGTGTGGATAATTTTACTGAGTGTGTGATTGCTTCTCGTCAGGTGGGCCAGCCCCCCGTCACACTCTAAAATGAGAAAAACATGATGCCGACACCAGTCACAAAAGTGTAGGCAAGGGAGACAGACAATAAAGCAATAGCATTTCTGTTATTTTTGATGGGGTGAGGGGAATGCCCCTAATGCTTTGCTATGAGGATGTGTGCATAACTATCTGTGTCCTGCTGGAAATACACATTACTGCAGTCTGTTTTGGCCTTGTCATACACACTTATCTATTTTAAGTTCAGTACTCATACCTCACAAAACTCACACAAACACACACGTTAATACATTCTGGAAAACAGTTGTGCAGCTTTTGCACTGTACCATTATAGTTTTAGTTTTATTTTGTTTAAAGTGACCCTATTATGCTTTTTCAGATATTACCTTATTTTCAGATATACCTCATGTAGTGTGTAATATAGCTGTTTATGAATGTAAAAGGTCTGCAAAGTTTTAAAGATGTGTGCACGATAAAGTTATTGTCTCCCAAAAGAAAGAATCGATTCTGCCAAAACAAGTTGTCAGTAATTCCAGTCTTACTTCCGTAACTTATATACGTAACAATGTAACACATTTGCATAATGCCCACCTATGGTCTTCATTGGCTGCCTGCAAACAACGAACAACAACTTTGACCCGCCCTCAAAAATCTTTGAGGTCTAAATGGGATTTACTAAACTCTTAACTAATAAAGATGGGACAGTACCCATTTTATTTGGACCAACTTGCTCCTCAGAATTACAGCCTGCAAGGATGATTAATTATTGATGTATTTTTTACCGGGTATTCAAAATATGGAGTTCTGTCAGGATCACTATCGTCAAAGATGATTGACAATTAGTATACAGTTTGGATTGGCAGTATGATTCTGTTGCAGGGAGAGCAGCGATAACTCCCTTAGGGTAAACGGAACAGAACCAAAATAAAGGTGTGCAGATACCATTAATGTTCTTAATAACAATAATTAAATGTAACAGCATAATTCAAGAAAACTTTGTCTGATTCAAAGAGGTACTCAAAGAGGTCAGGCAGTGATGTTGGCGAGAAGGCCTGGATCACAGTCTCCGCTCTAATTCATCCCAAAGGTGTTCTATCGGGTTGAGGTCAGGACTCTGTGCAGGCCGGTCAAGTTCCTCCACACCAAACTTGCTCATCCATGTCTTTATGGACCTTGCTTTGTGCACTGGTGCGCAGTCATGTTGGAACAGGAAGAGGCCATCCCCAAACTGTTCCCACAAAGTTGGGAGCATGAAATTGTCCAAAATGTCTTGGTATGCTGAAGCATTAAGAGTTCCTTTCACTGGAACTAAGGGGCCAAGCCCAACCCCTGAAAAACAACCCCACACCATAATCAGCCCTCCATCAAACTTTACACTGACACAATGCAGTCAGGCAAGTACCATTCTCCTGGCAACCGCCAAACCCAGACTCGTCCATCGGCTTGCCAGACAGAGAAGCGTGATTCGTCACTTTAGAGAACACGTCTCCACTGCTCTAGAGTCCAGTGGCGGCGTGATTTACACCACTGCATCCGAGGCTTTGCATTGCAGAAAGTTGGCGACTTCTGCGCACTGTGTGCCTCAGCATGCGCTGACCCCGCTCTGTGATTTACGTGGCCTACCACTTTGTGGCTGAGTCGCTGTTGTTCTCAATTGCTTCCACTTTGTTATGATACCACTAACAGTTGACCGTGGAATATTTAGTAGTGAGGACATGTCACGAATGGACTTATTGCACAGGTGGCAACCTATCACTGTACCACGCTTGAATTCACTGAGCTCCTGAGAGCGACCCATTCTTTCACAAATGTTTGTAGAAGCAGTCTGCATGCCTAGGTGTTTGAATTTATACACATGGCCATGGCCATGGAAGTGATTGGAACACCTGAATTCAATGATTTGGAGGGGTGTCCCAATACATTTGGCAATAAAGTGTATATCAGAGGCCAAGTCCTGACTGGATGAGAGGTGGAGCTGGGGATGGAAGTGGGTAATTAGCTCCTGAGCAATGCAATGGTAATATTGAATGGACCTTATATAGGGATGCTAGGATAGGCGTCGTATTCCTATAGGTGAACGTGGATCAGCTAAGAGTCAGCTGATGCTAGCTTGACTATCGTGACCTGCCAGATCTAACGTTATGCTTGATTTTTGCGTTTTATATTGTGTAGGTCTCTAGCTAACTGGCTAACTCACTATTTTTATCGTTCATCAGCTGAAAAAAAAGAAAGAAAAAACTTCTGAAAGTTATTCCAACAGTATCATTTATACTGTATGTGCTGTTATCATTAGAAGTTTAGAATTATATCTTTATCATTATCGTTAGTTATCATCCTTGGTGTGTGTAACGGTCACCCATTCATGGGCACCGAAAATGATGTGGCCAAATTAAACAGAGGCAGAGTGAATACACAACAAATTCAAAATATAAATGAATATTTATTTAAACTTACAAAACATAAGTAATCCAAACCCAATAATGTAATATTAATAGAAAAATACAAAACTAAAGAAAAACAATCTTATCCAAAAAGAAACATCCCAATTAAATTCAAAACAATAATACAGAATATAATCTTTTCAAAAATAACTTTCAACAAAAGTACCAAAATAGAAATAAACAAAATAAATGAAATGAACAAAGAACAAAATACCTGCAACCCTCAGGCCACACTCTCCACTGCAGCAACAAACCCAGACTAACTCCATTAAGCAGACATGCACATTTATATTGGCGGCCAGCACCATTACCCCATGGGGAGGGACAAACTCACATACAACACTTTACACATATTCCCATAAATATATAGAGTCTAGAGAAAACATGTTGTCATAATGTTCCAAACACACAAATACACTTCAACTCGGCCGCGTTGTCCCTGAAACCCCCACCCTCCAATAATAAGTGGTACCTTCCCAATCTTAACGAAACCAACAATTCCCGCCACTGTTTCCCGTCGGGACTCTAAAAATCATGGGACAAACAATACTGCCCGAAATAATAAACAGATTTTTTACAGGTATTTCATTCACTCATTTAACTAGTAACTCTAATAAACTTTTGTATCAATAAACAGTCTCTGTATGAGTGTGGGTGTGTGCGTGTTCAACGTCCATGTTAAATCCTTGTTAAACGTGCGGTCCTTCCATGACCGTCACAGTGGGAATGGGCCTTAATAATGTTGCAAATCGAGTCTCATCAGACCAGGCAACATTTTTCCAATCTTCTATTGTCCTTTTTTGCTTAGTGCAAACTGTATCCTCAGTTTCCTATTCTTAGCTGGCACCCGGTGCGGTCTTCTGCTGCTGCTTGGCTGATTGGATACTTGTCACGTTTTATTCGCTTTGGTACTATTTTCACAAGCAAGGTGTACATTTTCAAAAACTCTTAGTACAAAACTCCAAACTGATCACACTTGTAACACAGCTAGACATTCTTTCAAAACCTGATCTCATGCTTTCATTCTAGTTGTACATATTTTCATTCTACATAATCATTGTTTCAGAACACAAGATCATAATGAATATGTAATGAGAACATTTGGTTTAATCACCAAAACACAACAGTAAGATCTTCTTTTAGGTTAGTACTTTTAACAATGTTAATTCAATAGCAAACAATGCAAGATACATGTTTTAAATCACCCTTGTTGCTGAAATAATTACAGTTATACAGGCTACACATGCCACATTAAATACTTACCTTACTTACATAATTGACATAAAACACACACACACATACACTTAGTTGTTATCATCTAAGATAAATCACTTATGTAAAATTAATTCATTACATTTGGTTGTCCATATTGGAAATTGCAAACAAGTACTTTAGAAACTGTCTATAGAATCAATGTAGAAATGTATATCTATAGAAATCTATAGGTGAAATTAATTCATTACATTTGGTTGTCCATATTGGAAATTGCAAACAAGTACTTTAGAAACTGTCTATAGAATCAATGTAGAAATGTATATCTATAGAAATCTATAGGTGTACCACATTATTCATTAATTAACTATTAAAGTGCCCCTATTATGCTTTTTCGAATATTATCGTTCATGCAACATGTAATGTACTTGTCTGTGAATCTAAATGATCTGCAAAGTTGTGAAGCCAAAAGTGCACAATAAATTAAGTTATTGTCTCTTAGAAGAAAGAATTGACCGTAAAGAGCTTAAACGAGTTGTTAGGAATTCAAATCCCACTTCCATGACGGCCACACATCACAAAGTAACACATTTGCCTTATACCCGCTTATGGTCTTCATTGGCTGTCTGCGAACAACGTCTACTGTAGCTGGTTCGTGTTGTATACATGTCGAGAAGACGAGTTTCCTGCTCAGAAAAAGCTAATTCTCTTTGTAAACACTCCCAAAGAATGAAGATGTGAAGAGTCAGTGGTTAAAATTACCACAGCGATACAACAGCAGAATAACATTTTCACGATTGCTTCTCAAATCTCCATGAGGTCTAAATGGGATTTACAAAATGCCATTAAAGAAAGGACAATAGCCACTTTATTTGGACCAACTTGCTCTTCAGAATAAAGTTCCCACATGTGCACCGGAATTAATTAGAAATATACACATCGGTTTGTTGATGGACATACAGTTGTTAATGCAGATGTAGAGGAATTACAGTAACATCTCATAATATATGTCATACTGAGTAGTGTATCACTCCTGCTGAAGTCTTTCTTGTGATGGAGGCTCAGGTTGACTAGCTCTTCCAATGTTTCATCATCGGACTCGCACTCGGATTGATATGGTAAAATCGACGCCAGCATTACTGTGTGTACAATCGCTGAGCTCCGGAAGCCTCCGGAGCTGAATCAGTTATGGTACTGGACATTTGTTTCCGCACATGGTGTAAGCGGGAGACCAATCACAACAAACTGGGCCATCTGGCCAGTCAGAGCAGAACAAGCTCGTGGAAAGGAGGGATTTAGAGAGACTGAAGCATCGGGCAAGACTTTTGAGAATCATTGAAAAATGTGTTGATGTGCAATGTATTTTATGAGAAAATGAAAACATTTTTTGACCTTTGATGTAAACCTGTTATAGGAGACCTCCAAAACAAAACTGAGAACCTTTAAAATGCCATAATAGGGGCACTTTAAAGGTGCTAAAGAGGATGTTTTGTTTTATACATTTTTGCAATATTACTTGAAACTGTCTTTACTAACTGATAAAATACTACTTATTAGGTGCACTGAAAGGAATAATATTAATATACATCATCTGTGCACGAGGTAGGGCCTTAAAAACATCAGCCAATCGTTTACGCGATCATCGCGTAAACGATTGGCCCTCTGGCTTGTCAATCACTGCCATTACGTTCCTTGTGAGAGACGTGCGCGGATTGGCCCTCTGGCTTGTCAATCACTGCCATAACGTTGCTTGTGAGAGTGCCAGAATGCATCAGCGCAGTAGCCCAATATAATAATAATAGACCGATGGTCTAAAACTTCATGAAAGTCCAAACTGGCATTCAAGAGATTTTAGTATGCCTTAACTCTCTGGAGTCGGGTAACGCGCCGGCGTGTTTTGAAGGATTTTTTTCACATTGCAGCAAAACAGACTTAAAATACTCTGTCATTTTTTTTGTCATAGAGACATAAGTAATATATCAATTGAAACTATAGAATATCTTCTTTTATTTGTGTACACTCAGAGTAAAAACAAAATGTTGTGCTTTTTGCAAAATAAAGAAAACTAACATGATTTGTGATCTCTCGTCTACCTCTGAACGAAGTCCAATCTGATAGTTCTCAGAAAATGAACTGTAACTTAGTGAATACTAATGACACAAAAATTAGACTTATGTCTAAAGAAACGTTGAAATGTCAGGTTTTAAATCGTGTAAGTCAAATCGAAAACAAATATTCTCTGTTTATGTAATCTGTATGAAAAGAGACAATTGTCAGACCTCCGTGATTCAGCTCATTATCCGCTAATGCGGCCACGCCCACGGAGCCAGCGCTATTCAGACGCAAATTCTGAGGCAATACATGCATACATCGTCTCAAACGTGTATTTATTGTCTTCAAAAGTGTTTTGCATAGCCATAGTTAGCGATCTCTGGAAGCCTGTTAGTTCCTGGATTGTCACATGACCTCTTCTTCTTTAGGAGATATTTGTGGACTAAAGGTGTACAGAGCGCCCTCCGGCTGCAAGTATGAATTGAAAACACAGTATCCAGCGCTCACAGTGATGACAATAAATATTGAATAAATATTACTCCTCTGTATAGAAAATTGACATAAACATATGAGAATCCATCAATATTTCTCCAAATGTGCATGCTTTTAAGCTAAAAGAAATATGAAATGCCATAGAGGTAACATAATTATTCAGACACTTTGCATCACAGAAATACATTATGTTTTAAAGTATATAATAGAATACCATTATTTTAAACTGTAATAATATTTCATAATATTGTTGTTTTTTCTGTATGTTTGATATACACCATGATGAGCTTGAGACATGATCACAGAGGGTTTTTTCACAGCCTACCTGACTGAAAGGCCTCATTAATATGCAGGTCATTACACCTCATTATGCGATTCTTTTGTCTTCTCAGGTGTAAATCATCCATTATTCATGATGATTCATGCCTCCATGCATACTGTGTTTCTTGACAAAAAGTGTCTTACAAAAACTAAATCAATATATTGTTTTATATGAACGAGTAGGCAGCATAATTTTTTACATAATTTTGAAGCAAAAACTCTAGTCTACAACCTCCAATACCCAGAAGTCTTGTGAACACATATATAATATTATTTCAGTGACTTAAGTTTTTTGTTTTTTCAATAACCACGCATAAACGTTACTCCTTCAAAAACACATATTATGGTAGCCTAGTTTGTGCTGAATACAGTGTAATGACACTTGTGTCATATATATGTTTATGAACAACTGAAAAAAGCACAAATGTCAGGGCATGTCAAAACTTATCCAGGCCCCAAATCAGCCTCAGACTCCAGAAGGTTAAAGCACATACATTTGACAAAGTTCAGTGAATATGCAAGTCTCACTTCTGGGCTCACCAATGTGCGCTGTCTGTGTGTGTTGACTTGGCGTTTCGCCTCCATGTTGCTTATATGCCGCTGACTGGACAGGGCGGAGACACGTGACTACACACGCGGTAGTATGTTTTTAAGGGGAAAGTTTTAACAGGTTAAAAAAACAAAATAACTGATATGTGAAAATTACGTCGTTTAGAGGTTCTGAATTTCGGTTTCGATTACTTTCCGATTAATTGTCCAGCCCTAGCTGCTAGTCAAAATGAAAATCATCCATATACAGGCACATTTTGGCTTTAACTTGTGTGTGTTATAAGGATTGTGGTTTATAAATGTTTTTGAGTTTAAAGGTAAATTATTATGTGAATGTGGTGTTCATTTGAGTCCTTGTCACCATGTTTGTTGTGGAGATCCTGTGAGGATTAGTTTTTAATGTGCCATCAGATGAGCATATGGTAATAGTTTTGTTAGGTGTGTATGTGAGTGCTGAAGAGACAAACTGTGAAAATTGGTGGAACATACAGTTTCACTAAAGGTGTGTGTGCATGAGCAAATGTTTGCTTAGTTCTGTAGGGCTTTGTCAAGATGTGCATGTAAGATTATTTGCTTTAAAGGTCCAGCAGAGGCTTTGTTGGAGGACCCTTGAATCACGACTTCCTCATTCAGCTTTCATACATTTCAGACAGAGATGAATACCAGTAAAGTCAAGCGTTTTTCTTTGTTGGTGGCTACACCAACATCCTACCATATTAGTTTTGTATTAACCTAATACTGATTTTTAACAGTGGATAAATAATGTAGGGGTGAGCGATATGACCAAAATCTTATATCACGTTATGATAAATTATATTTCACGATAACAATAGGCTATTTATCACAATATAGTTATTTCTGCTTTAAATAAGGTTTTTATAATATCAAAATTTGATACCACTGAAATTGCATAATTCTTATCACCATTTTCAATATGATTTAAAAAACTAATACTAGCCTAAAAAACTCTTAAGTTTACTGCAGACAAATAAACAGAGAAAAACAAAGAGCAAAGATAACAAACTACAATAGAACAAAGACAAATGAAATAGACCTACCTGAAAAACTTCAAGCACTAGAAATACTACATAAAATATATAAAGTAATCAAATGTTTAAACAAACACTGCATAGTCTCTACTGTGTGAATTAAATATACATTTATTCTTATTGAAGTTACAAAAGTGATTCAGTCAAGAGCAGTGAGATTTTCTCTCTTTTTTGTTGTTTGATTAGCATTAATGACAGCAGATACATTTGGAGCTGTCACTTTAAGACCGACTGCACGGTCCCATTATATGTGTGCGTTGTTCTTAATTTCTCAGTTCTTACTCAAATGTTTACATTGACTTAAGACATAAATTACTCTGTTTACTTGCAAATACAAGGTATGTGTTTTTTAACCGTTCAAGCCCAATTAGGTGGCAAAAAGCACTCAGTTCAGCTCTCATGCCCTTTTTGAGCAGCAGCTTCAAGTTGCATGTCTCTCAGACAGCGCTGAGAACTCAGAGAGCGTGCGCATTTACCGAAATGAGTTGTCTTTCGATGCTAATTGCACAGCAATGGTTTAAAATCAACACTTTTTAACCGCAGTGCTCAACGCATGCAAACGATAAGCTTTCGTGACCGTGCAGCACAGCAACGTCACTCATAAAGAAACACAAAAGACAAAACCTCCAGGTCACATATGGAAATGTGCATAAATTTACAGCATTTATATGCACTTCATTAACAGTATCAGGGAAACAGGAAATAACGCTTCCTCCAGGCATTGTGTCTTCCAATAATAGCCAGTGTCTTAGACATACAGTTTCAAACAGTAAAAGAGCAGGTGTTTAGTGTGACACTCACACTATACGCAAACTGCAAGGGATGACACTCCAGATTAAATCCATGGATGTGTGAAACGCGTGAAAGTGTGAGCATCACTCAAGTATAGAGAGCTAAAAAGAGCAGTCACGCTCTGATGAAGACAGGTAGCTGGCCACTCGCTGCTGGCTCAGAGCTCCAGTAAAGAAAGGTGCTATGATTTGTTCATTACATACAATTACACACATGGAAGGTTTTTGGTGTCTTCCAGACACTCTCACAGCAAATGGCAAACACATTTAATCAAACTAACACATACTTGCATAGCTTGTATGTGTGTTTAGGCAATGGATTGTAAAGTTAGGAATTACCAGCAAAATTACACAGGTTGATTGAGATGGAGAGAAAAATCATGGTAGAAGGAGGGGGAGAGAGAATGTATGCTACTCGAAATGAGAAATGAATAAAACATAACACTGTCCTTGAGGAGTTTGTTATGCAGTGCTTTCAGTTGCATGTCAAGAAACACAATTACATGCTTGATGAGAGAACCAATGCAATTTAGCGCTTACACTCAGATTACAGCAAAGAACATGAGGTACAGTGGCATCTTGCTAGGGTTCATTTGTATTCCCGCTGTTCTTAATGAAAATGGTGTCTTATGCTGCTGGGTCCGAGTCTGATTCTCAGCCGTACTGCAGTCCCAGGGTCCTATTTGTCTTATAGTCCACTGCAAAGCTGACTTAACAGGGTATTTGGCCAGATTTCAATTTCAGATGTCATGTCAGATTTCAAATCGAAGATAATGTATATGTTCAGTCTGAAGGGCAGTGCAAATGGCATATTAGAGAGCAAGACAGGAAATTGATAGGGAAATGTACCCACCAGCCATTGTGCACCATTTTAGTGCTAAAAAATGAGTTCAGGCACTGGCATTTTTGAGTTTAATTAATCTCATCTGTGGTTGGTTTGCAAGTATAAAGTGATGGGTAATCCAATTATCATGACCTTGGGTTATAGTCAAGAAGACGCACTGTATTACCAAGTGGTGCTTATTTTCCTATTAAATATTGCAACAGACATTTATCCTATAATTTTGGGATTTTGAATCCACCTTTTTCTTATGCCTCATGACGCTTTGCACGAATTATGGTTAAATTCAGTGAAAGGTTAACTCTGTGAATACAATAATATGCATTTCCAAAAACTTGGTACAATGAAATGACATTATTCTGCTTGCCCTTCAACCACTGAACATTAAAAGGTAATTTAAAAGTGTAAAAGGATTAACAAATGACTTCAGCAGATCCTGAATAACCCCTATAACATGTTGCCTTAATCAAAAATGTTCATTAACCTCTTGATGCTCACCTCCCACCCTTTGAGCCCAAAACAGGAAAATGAAATACTTGAACTCAAATTGTTGTTTTTCCGAAACCCTTTGGAGTATGAGCATAGTTGTGGTATCATTTGAAAGAAGATAAATGGAGCTTTATTTTTCAAGCTCATTGTCAAAGTCTGTGCCTGCATTTAGAGGCTGCATTTGTTGGCCGCATACGTCATTGTGGATGTGTAATCTGACAGAAGTTACCATGATAACATTTACCGCTATTCCTTGTGAGGTGGAAATTACTGTTATTTCTTTCTTATTTTCTTCTAAAACGAGGCAGCCTCAGTGATGAATGCTACAGACAAATGCAATCTCCAGAGGATGCAGAATTCGAAATGAGAGGCAGCAAAAGAATTGGATTTTCAAAAGAATGGGATGAATTCTAGAACACAACTGTTGCACTTTATTGAGGCCCATTCTCATTAAGAATGATAACTATAATTTGAACTCTTTTAGCATCCAAACCTGCGGGACATAAAGTTATATTATAAGCATGCTGCAGTTATGTCATCTGTCAATTTAAATGCTCAAGCTCTTTAATGTCAGGTGGATTCTGATTGGCTTGTTTTTATCGTTCATCAGCCAAAAAAAAAATAAAAAATTCTTCCTCAAAGTGATTCCAACCATATCATTCCTCTGTGACATTATCGTTATAACTGTGATGTGGACATGTGATTATTAAAACTGTATATAAACTATTATAACTATATCAACTGTTATAGTTATTGTTATAGTTTCATACTTGGTGTGAACGGGCCTTTAGAACACAGCACTAGATCATATGATATGTTTTTGGGTTTTCTTCTTGGTTTCCACTCGTTTAATTTTACATTGATTCCTCAGCCAAGCCTGAATCACTACCATTTGCTTTTTCTCAGGGTGCGCACATCTCTCCATTTCTCCTTCTCTCTCCTGCATCGCCTTATTAAAGCTGGCTTGGGAAGTGTGGCCAGCAGTAGTGCACGTGGCCAGCATCCCCTGGAGCGCAGTAATCTCTGTGCTTTCATCTAACTCTGCAGGTGTGAGCGATCCAGCTGAATTTCCCCAGGTGCCCACCAGCCTTCTGAGCAGCAGAACAACTCATAGAAAACAACGGTTGTAAATTATCAACTCTCTTTGATTATATGAATATTTCACTCTTCTAGTTTCCATTTCAAAGATGGGCTTAAAACATTTTAGATTAGCAATATCAGGCTGTTGCTTTTAAGCGCACCTTTACAGCATACTTATTGTAGTGATACAAAGACAAAGCCCAGAGCAATGTTTTTCCAATTGTTCTGTTGCTTACCGAAGCTGCCTACCTCAAGTTTCCTTGTTCCCACTGAGATACTGTCACGAATCCCACCTGCACAAACAAGAGCAAACACAACACCTTGTGTGTAGAGCAATAAAAGCACACAGCCCTTTATCAGGGGAACTCAGACTAGCACTTGTCCATCTCGTTGGCCCTGCGGTCATGGCTGAAGGCGTGATCCTGTTCCAGCATCTGCACACCTGAAACCCCCTGGTGCCTCATTAGATCCCCACCACCACTGTCCCCAATAATGTCATCATAACCCCTTTACGCTAACAGCGAGTCCCTTATTGAGACTAATGGGGGAATTAGGGGCTGCTCTTCCTGGGGCCCTGAGCCGTGTATCTTCCTGGCAGTTATATGGGCTGACTGGAAAGCTGCACAGGTATCAAGGCCAGTCTACAATCTCTCTTCACTTCGCCCCAAAGGATACACTGTCTTTGAGTTAGGGAGAGAGAAAAATACAGAGGTATGAAACCAAAACAAACCTTTGTGCCGTGCCAGTTGTATTTTTGTACTTTTATATTTATTTCCCCCTCCCCCACTTTTTTCCTCATTGATTTCCCAGGATCCACAACTTCTTGGCTCTACACACTGGGGGCAACATCCTTGGGTCTAAGAAGCAAGTTTTTTTTGTTTTTTTTCTCAGTTTCTTTCTCATATTGAAGATGAAAACAAAGGTGTTGGGGAACAGGCAGGTACTAGGGGAAGACAAGAGTAAGAGATACTGGATGTAATATATCTGTTTATTACTGTATAATCTGCTCTGCACAATCCAGCCCATTTCAGGGTGTCACTAAGGCTGTTGTCACTCAAGACGATATAAAAGAGTGCAACAACTCTCAAGACCTCTGGCAAGCTGTCTGCTCTCTCTCTCTCTGTCTCAGGAGGCTGTACTGTAGGAGAGTTGGAGGCTGTGTGTATGTCTGATAATTTTCAGTGTGCTAAGCTGGATTTGTGGCGTATTTAAGGAAACACTACACAAATGTCACAAAGATAATCTGTGCTTTTAGTGCAGCAGAGGATAGATGTGTGTGTTTGTGGGAGGTGGGGTAGATGGGGCTGTTTTCTGGCCTTTTGTAACCTAGAAGTGTTTAGGAATAATCCAAAATAATGCCTGATCCCTTCCTCTACTGCTCTACTTTTCTACTTCTCGTATCACTTTCCTTCCATTTATTGCAAAGACTTACTGATCTACACAGTTGATCTTTCCCTCCCTTTCTGTGTAACAGCCCAACACACACTCACGTGCTGTGAAGATCAGAGTGTGCACAGTGTGAGCTCAAATTATTCCTCTTAATGCCAGTTTCTCATTTAGAGCTGGATGGGGTTTAGTTCCAGTTTTTACAACTCTGCAGGAAAGCAAAAAACAATTATACCAGGGACAGAAAGACAACTTCGATAAACTTTCAGAGGATAGTTAAAATTCCTCAAAACGTTCATGCTCCTGTTTTTTATTATATTATATTACATTAATTACCTAAAGTATTATACTATTATTCAATGATTTATATAATATGTAACTGATGTTATAAGGAGACATCCCTGAGATTGTTTGTAAAATTACGTAGCATTTTGAGTAGCATCATAATCAAAATGCTGGAAATGCCATAGAGGGAAAATACTGTAACATTTATCCCTTCTTATCACACATCATGTACCAGTGGTTCGCAACCCTGTTCAAAGACCTAAAATAGATCCAAAATGTCTGCTGTTTGAGGAGCACTGTTCTGTACCTTTCTCTGTCCCACAGTGTTGAATATGACTGCTGACCTATCATTCCCTATCCTGTTTATTATTCCTCCCTCTATGACCCGGTCATAGGCGACACAAGGTGACAGTGTTCAGCATAGAGTGCTGCCCCTCGGCTGTCACAGCTATGCGTTCTCTATTCCACTTATCCAAATGCTCATCCTACAGTACATAAATCCATATGGATTACTTTTAGGGTATTTTTTTGGGGGGTGAACTATTGCTTTAAACCCCTTAATTTTATCCCAGGTAAATATGTAATGACAACTAAGCCATTCGCTTTACTATTTTTTACTTTTTTTGTCTTATCGTATTTGAGATCCAACTTTAGTTTTGGCCCACAAACTTAAATAAGTAAATTCCTTGTGTTCCCCTGTGTTCATTTGTTTAGTTTTAATTAACAGCAACATCTAATATTGCCTGGAGAGACACAACTGCCTTTGTGAACATTCCATTAACATTTACTCTAATTAAAAAAAATTATTCTTGATGTGCATTCAAAGAGAAGCCTAAATGTATTATAGACACGTCTCGTTGCTGCATGCGAGTTAAGAGGTTTAGACACTTACTGAGTGTTTATGTGCTGTTTCTAAACCTCTCTGACCGTCTGCTGGTGTGTAAACTGTCGGCTCTGCTGGTTGACACCGTCTGCTTCTTTTAGCTTATCGGTAAGGTAGTTAATCCAGATCTAGAATGAGTTTTCAGCAAGTGAATGTGAATGTGAATGAATAAACACGTTTGTTTTTTATGTGACGTGCTTCAGAATGCCAACAAACACCAGCATCCATTGGTTGTTAGGTTGTGTTGGATCAGTGTGTTATCTGTGTTGGCTTGCGTTGGTGTTTGAAGGCGTCTGTTTCCATCGGACTGAACATGTTCAGATGGCCTTTGTTGGTTCTTAGAATGTTTCAGCAGTCTGGGATGATTCAACAAAATGTTGCCATGACAATGAGGTAAATGTCTCTGCCAACTCCATAGAAACAAAAGTGTGCAGACTCAACTGCATTAGTGAAGCAATGTCAATTGTCATCAACAGTGCTCAAATTAAAACATTAAATTATTACAAAGTTCTTTTTTTTTTATTAAAAGAAATAATACGGTAACACATTACAATAAGGTTCATTTGTTAACATTAGTTAACTAACATGAACTAACCATGAGCAATACATTTGTTTTTGTTATTTGTTATTTGTTTGTTTGTATTTGTTAATCTTTGTTAACATTAGTTACAGCAGTTCATTGTTTGTTCATGTTAGTTCACAGTGCATTAACTAATGTTAACAAATACAACTCTTGATATTAATAATGTATATGTTGAAATTAACATTAACAAAGATTAATAAATGCTGTAGAAGTGCAGTTCATTATTAGTTCATGTTAACTAATGTAGATAACTAATGTTAACTAATGAGCCTTATTGTGAGGTGTTACCAATGATTTTTATACTGTACAAACTGGATATTCTACCTCCTAACCCTAACCCTACCCATCACAGAAAACGTTCTGAATTTTTACATTTTCAAAAAAACATAATTTAGTTTGATTTATAAGCTGTTTTCTTTACTGGGACCATAAAAAACAAAAAACAAAACAAAATCCTGTATATCCCTATACTTACTATCCTGTATTACTATGCCTACTAATGTAGGGTTTACAAGGACCACACACACCCACACACAGTGATGCTAGTTTGTTGCTGTGAACATAAAGTTGTTTCCCATCACTCTAAATATAACAGCCTACTTTAGAATGTTTGAAACGTTGCCTTTTGTTGGTTTAGTGACGACCATTCTACAAACTGTCTCTGCTTGTCTGCTCTATTGTCAGCTGTATTGTCAACAGTGTTCAGGAATAGCATACATCTACTTGTACTATTTCTTTAGCATGTATATGTATTTTCTGAATATTTTATTTCAAAATGAAATCCTCTCAATGTTTAATTTCCAGAGAAAGTAATGAAATATCAGTCAAAATTGCATTGCCTCCTTGACTCATAGTGTATTAACCTGGCCCTGGCCATATCAAGCGACGAGAATACTTTCTGTGCGCCACAAAAACCAAAATAAAAATAACGACTTTTCAACAATATCTAGTGATGGGCAATTTCAAAACACTGCTTCGAGGCCTCACTGAGCCATCAGATTTCATCAAAAATATCTTAATTTGTCTTCCGAAGATGAACAAAGGTCTTACGACATGAGGGTGAGTAATAAATGACATTATTTTCATTTTTGGGTGAACTAACCCTTTAAGTCCCTTAACTACCTCTACTGTGTTCTTGTCGCTTATTGGTTGTTCAGTTACGCACTCCTTAGTATAAAGCTTGAAGTTACATATCAGCTGCATCAACTTAATATAAAGTATGCATTCATGAATGTCACACTGTTGGTGAGTGCGCTGTGAACTGTAACTTACATCTGAGCCAGAAGAAGCTAGGCAAACTCTGAACAAATCTCCTTGTCGTGGCTCATTCCACCCGCGTTTCCATGGGCATTCATTCAAATCAACAGCACAACAATATTTTATTTAGACTGCCACGTTAAGACATTTTGTCAGAACATTGGATTAAACATAACTGATTTCTGAGATGATAATTGAACAGCTCTCACAGAATTAAACATGAAACATGTTGACAATGAAGCACACAACATACAAGCATTGCATCATGTTTCACATACTGTTTGTAAGTGTTTATAGTGCTGTAATTAGTCTGCTAATATTACATTCAGCCTTTCTTCAGAACTAAATTAAGCAAAGCTGTTTTCCCAGTGGTCTTGTTCAGAGATCTCTGTTTCTGTGAACATCTAATTTTCTGAGGCACATTTTTGTGTATGACAACACTGCAAAAAATCATATTAATCAGTATTTCTGTTAATATCACTTCTCAAGTACATCTTGTTTTGAGACTTGTTTTAAGAGAGTATAGGTTTATCTTAAATTAATTTGTTTTATTTTTAATTTTATTTAATTCAAATCTTATCTTTTCACAGTTGTGATTCTCAAGTAAATTAGTTCTTTTAAAGATGTTAAAGGGTTGTTCACACAAAAATTAAAATTGTCATCATTTACTCATCCTGATCCAAATCTGACTTTCTTCTGCAGAACACAAAATAAGCTATTTTAATTATTTTTATTTTTAATTTTATGGTAACCAAACACTGTATTGGTTGATTTCTACTAAAATAAATTAACAAATTTTACACATTTCCCAAAATATCTTCTCTGTTTTACAGAAGAAAGAAAGTCGTACAGGTTTGGAACAACATGAAGCTGTGTAAAGGACTGAATTTTCTTTTTGGGTGAACTATCCCTTTAATATGATTATACAGGAAATCAAGACAAATATATTAAAGGGATTTTTTCTTAATTTTGCAGTGAAGGTTGTAATTTTTCTAGTTTTTCAGCCTGTATTTTAATTAATGATTAGCACCATCTTCTCTTTTTAGACTGTCTGATGTTGTGCTTTAGGTCTGTATAGGTCTAATTTGCCACAGAAATGATGCTGTAATGGTTTACTCTGTGCTCTCTGTATTCTTTCATCTTATGACTATTAGTTGCATAATTTTTATGTGGTATCAGGGCTCCAGACTGCAACTAAATATTCACATTTTGCAAGCTTTTTTTCTGCATGTTTTTCTGTCAGCGCACACCGATCTCGATCATGTAACACTGCTTACTACACAGTATCCAATGAGAAAGCATTTGAATTCTCCACGAAATTAATAACATCCCTGTGATATCTAGTGGGAAGAATTCAAATTCAGCGCAGAATACTCTGCTTTAGACCACAGATATCAGATCAAATAGTGCTGACGTGGAAACCAGGAGAAGCACTGTGCCATGAAAAAGTTAAGGCTCTCCATTCCAAAAATCACCATGGATTCAATGTAGTATCGCTTACTGAAACTACGGTATTGTGGCAGAAATACTTGAATGCTTTTACACTATTAATTTCAGGGTTCATTCAAACTTTTGAGAGTGAATTTCAAGCACTTTTCAAGGACTTTTGAAAGTGCTTCACACTTTTTCCAGCACTTAAAAACTCTAAATATTATCCAATTTTAATGTTATTTTTAATGTGATGATTTGTAAAACTATAAGTTTAAAGATGAAGGAAAACTAACACTTCTAGGCAAACAAAACTGTTTTTTTTTTTTTTTAAGACATGAAATTACCTGGCAGAGAAGCACTTATTGACTCCCTAATATATGGAAAAGTAGGAAAAGTCTCATGAAAAACAAAAAACTTCTTCAAATTGTGGCTGAATTACACAGAAAACAAGTAAAGAGCGCTCCTTTTATAATCACTGAAGCTGTTGGTCAGTTTAGTATGGTACATTTAATAAGGTTAATAATTTCCCTATAAAAATGTTTTTTTTGCACGTTACTGTTAACCCTCTGGAGTCTGAGGCTGATTTGGGGCCCTTGAGAAGTTTTGACATGCCCTGACATTTGTGCTTTTTTCAGTTGTTCATAAACATATTAATGGAAAAGGTGTTATTACACTGTATTCAGCACGAACTAGGCTACCATAATATGTGAGCAACATGTATGGACATGTTTGTATTTTTGAAGGAATAACGTTTATGCATGGTTATTGAAAAAACAAAAAACTTAAGTCACTGAAATAAGGCCAAAAAACAATGCAATGTTGTAGACTAGAATTTTTGCTTCAAAATGATGTAAAAAATTATCCTACCTACTCATTAATATAAAACAATATATTGATTTAAATTTTGTAAGACACTTTTTGTCAAGACTCACAGTATGCATGGAGGCGTGAATCTTCATGAAAAATGCTGTGATTCACACCTGAGAAGACTATGTGGCAGGTAGGCTATGTGAAAAAACCTTCTGTGATCATGCTGATTACAGGATCACATCAGCTATTGTATTAAAGTTAATGTAATGTCCACTCTTGACAAAAAAAACATGATTTTTGTGATCTCATGCATGCACGTATTATTTACATCATGTGAAGAAAAAATTGTATAGGCCTATTATAGTTTAAATTACAGTACCAGTCAAAAGATTGGACGCATTACTATTATAATGTTTTTAAAAGAAGCCTCAAACTCATCATGCTGTATATCAAACATACAGAAAAAACAGCAATACTGTGAAATATTATTACAATTTAAAATAATGGTTTTCTATTTTAATACTTTCAAATATAATGTATTTCTGTGATGCAAAGCGTCTGAACATTCATGTTACCTCTATGGCATTTCATATAGGCTTTTAGATTAAAAGCATGCACATTTGGAGAAATATTGATGGATTCTCATATGTTTGTCAATTTTCTATACAGAGGAGTAACATTTATTCAGTATTTATTGTCATAACTATGAGCGCTGGATACTGTGTTTTCAATTCATACTTGCAGCCGGAGGGCGCTCTGTGCATTTTTAGTCCACAAATGACTCCTAGTGAAGAAAAGGCATACCATGTGACATTCCAGGAACTAACAGAGGCTTCCAGAGATGGCTATAATCATGGCTATAACATGCAGATAAACACTTTTGAAGATAATAAATACACAATTGCAACGATGTATACATGTATTGCCTCAGAATTTGCGTCTGAATAGCGCTCGCTCCGTGGGCGTGGCCGAATTAGTGGATAATGAGCTGAATCACGGGCGTCTGACCTGTCTCTTTTCATACTGATTACATAAACAGAGAATATTTGTTTTTCGATTTGACTTGCACGATTTAAAACCTGACATTTCAACGTTTCTTTAGACATAAGTCTCATTTTTGTGTCATTAGTATTCACCAAGTTACACTTCATTTTCTGAGAACTATCAGGTTGGACTTTGTTCTGAGGGAGACGACAGATCACGCATCATGTTAGTTTTCTTTATTTTGCAAAAAGCACAACATTTTGTTTTTACTCTGAGTGTACACAAATAAAAGAAGACATTTTATAGTTTCAATTGATATATTACTTATGTCTCTATGACAAAAATTACAAAGTATTTTAAGTCTGTTTTGCTGCAATGTGAAAAAAATCCTGCAGAGTGTTAATAAGTTAATTTTATCTGCATCTCAATTCAAGCTCAGTGTTTTACTGTCAAATTTCCAATGAATAAACATGTAATATTATTAGTAACTGCACTTATTAATGCAAAACAATAGTAATGTGATTAAATTACCTTTATGATTTAAAAAAAACAACAACAACAACAAAAAACAGCACCACCAAATCAGGTGCTGGCACCACCTTCTGTAGAACTAGTGGCACCAGCGCCACTGCTCTCAAATGTTAGTCTGAAGCCCTGGGTATAATTTAAAACTGATCATGCTATATAATTATTATTATTATTATTATTGTTAATTTAAAAAGATCAGTAGATCAAACAAAATATATCCAGCCAAGTGTGTACCTAGAAAGAATCATTTGGCCAAATTTACCATGATTGTGGCTTGTGGGATCATCTGTGAATTTACTGATGCTGAAACAGAATCCAGTATTTCTGCTTGCATGTGTCTCAAGTCTTGTTTGCAGCTTGCTTACAGTTGTTATTGCTTGTGCACTTTTGTGTTTACACCAATCCCATATGTCCTGGCACACTCCCTATCTGTCTCACTCTTTCCCAACTCTTGTCTCTCCTGAGCTGTCAGTAATCATGCCACTGGGGGAAATCTTACCCACTAACAAGCCACTTACCTGCTTTTCATAGGAGCCTAGCAAGAGGATTAGCAGGGATACAGAGAGAGAGAGAAAGAGAGAAAAAAGAAGGGATTTTCTTTCTGCATCCCTGGATGGTCATGCCACAGTTTTCTTCATGCCAGCATGATCCAGGGTTGAAGGGCAAGCCAATTAAGCAGTAGGTTTTCAGGGGAAAACTAAGTGAGTGTTTCAGATGGCAGCTAACACCTGGTGCACAATGTGTAAGCAGCAAGAGTCTGTGTTGGAAATACAAACAAATTGGGGCCATGTGCAGTACTGTGCATATAGTCAATTAACTTTTATCTATATAACGCTTTATACAGGGGTGAACTGGGACAAAATTTCAGGCTGGGAAATCTCACACTCATCCAGGCCATCCTTGTGTGTGTGTGTGTGTGTGTTTACTTTTTATACAAATTTTCTTGTATCAGTTCTCAGTTTTAAGTCAGTTCTTTCACAACTGCCAATGAGAGAAGTGAATGAGAGCGCTTTTGAAATCGCGACCGTGAAACCAGCTGCTGCATATGTCCATTGGACAGCGGAGCAACACGACTGCTTGAATAACGGAATACAGAAGACAATATAGTGGCATTATTCCGCTCAAATCAGTTCAGTGTTGATTCAGTTCAGTTCAGTAACTGTGTAAAGTTCATCAATTACGAAATGAGTTCCATTCAGCTATAAGCAGCTCTAAGGCATCCAGCTCAGTTCAGTTCAATTTTTGATCTCATCCGATAGTGTCAGTGCAGTCAAATCGATAATATTACTGAATATTAAGTGTCTTTTGAACTGCAACTAAGCAAGCCAAAGGCAACAGTGGCAATATACCACTATCATGATAACAACTAATTAGCTAGAATCTGGTGCTAGTTATTATATCAGGAGTTTTGCATGAGGACCATGCAGATTTCACTCATGTTAATGTCGTTCATGCAAGTTTTGTGCGTTTAACGTGCTTGGTTTGAAAGTGACTTTGTGTGAGCTATTCTTCATACATCGCTACATTATTGACAATTGACATTTAAGAATAAACGCTGAGGAGAGTTATAGAGATGAACAAAGAAGAGAATTGCTAGATTTCTCTGCTGGTCTAACATAAAGGTACACATCAAAACAATATAAAATTTGAGATAACTCTCAGACTGGGTTAAAAGAACATCAAAGAGTCATGGCTACGATTCACCACAATATAAAAAAATTTGAAAACAAAACCATTGAGGTCAAAGATGGCAATAATAGATGTTGGACTGGTCGAATGATATATCCTTTTATGAACAGCTCAGGAAGGAAAAGCTAAGTGTGTTCACACATTGACAATGAGGAAACTAGATAAGGGTGATGATTAAAGGATGCACATAAAAGTTAGGTAGACATACAGTACCACTACTTACGTAATCTGGCAAAACAGACTTAAAACAGGGGTGATCTTTATTGTGTCTTAATTAGCAGCACTTTATTGAGCTTTTTGAGTAATGAATGCTTTGCTCTTCAGTGAAAATCTATAGTAATGAAAACAAAAGTATAAAACGGGTTTACTTGTTAAAATAACCCTTTGTTCTTTCAGAAATTTGAATATTGCTTCATTTCAGACATAGCATGACAAAAAAGGTTAAATTTGAATGACTGTTATGCTTCCACATCTCTCACTCATTCTATTTCTGGTTATGGTCAGCACACTTTCAAAAACACTTTTATTGTTTTTTTTATTCATAATCTTTTGTGACTGTATGCCAAAGCTTCTCAAGCCATACTGTAGCTTTTTTGTGAAGAACAGATTAATAAATTCTGAATCTAATCTGTATGTTATCTGAATTTGACAGGGATGAAGTGATCAAGTGTTAATGAGGTTGAATAGAGGACAGTAATTTATGGACAGGTCTATTTCTGCATTTTTTGTTGTTGTTGTTGTTGTTGTTGTTTGTCTGTTTTTTTTCTTTGTTTCATTTTCTGTGCTGATTTTGTTGGAAAGTCTGTTTAATTCTTAGCAAATATATTTAAGTATGCTGTGTTAAACATCTGTGTTTTAAAACTCAGTTTTACAAGGTTTTAATCTTTTTCTCAACTTTGTGAGGTGAGTGTCTGGGATTTTTAGATTTACAGGCATGAAAAATATGAATTATCACCTACAGGCAAATCATACCATCGAAATGATGATAAAGTGTCAGGAAAGTAGTTTTATTATTTAATTAATGTAGATGTTTAATTCACATAGATTTCAGCTTTGCATTTTCAGGCTTTGTAAGTGAAAAGGTGATGATTTACTAATATAGTACAATAGAGATTAAAATTAATTTCCTGCAGGCTAAGCCAGATATAGTCTGATACTCGCTGTGGGCTCGACGTTTGGCTTATTATAATGTTTGGCTTCTTTGTTAGCTTCCGAGTACAGGACAGGATGCGGACAACATCTGGTAGAATGTTTGAGCGCTAAAAAGAGACTGCTGTATACCACCGCTAATAAACACACAAACACACACACACACACACACTGTATGGATCCCCAGCCGATTCCTCTGCACCAATGCTGATCCAAACAAGAAGTCAACTCACAACTCAGCAAGAATTCACATACAGTATATAACCATTCACAGCCATAGTGGACTTCAGAAAAGACTACACCACTGCCTCCAGCACTCAGGGATGTACGACTGCTTTTCTTCTCTTAAATGGAATTGTGCGGTTGCATTTTGGCCCCATTTACACTGCATCGTTCAAGTTACCCAATTCCGATTTTTTCTCTCCCATGTGGCACAGATCGGATATGAGCCACGACCGTGTAAGCAGGAAAAAAGCGCATGGATTCTGATTTTCACAGATTGGTTTCAGGCCTCATTCATATGTGGAAATAAATCAGATATGAATCGGATTTGTGCGTTTGCACCTGCAGTGTAAGCGGACAGATCGGATATTCCCCTGTAAATGCGACTCCTGTGTCATTGAAAAGTGAGTTGTTTTTTTTTACATTTCACGGTACAGACATACCTATAACAAACGGAACATCTCTAGTTGACTGGCAGAGTATTATTGTAATTTGTTTGTGTTAAATAAAAGGCAATCTGATGTTGAAATGTGTTGCTCTTGAAATCACACTGAGTGCTCGTTGCCTCTGTTGTCAGTGACGACGACTCGTGCACAGACGCGCTCTTCAGCCCCGTTGTGGAGACTATACCCATTTGTTCTATTGAAACCACAAAAAAAAAAGCACACAAACTTGTACCTGCCCTTGATATACAACCACTGATGAATGCATTTGTTTTTAATGACTAAAAAAACCTAGTATAGGACGGCGGATTCGAACCCGGAAGCTGTGACATGTTTAACAAATATCTACCCGAGTAATTATTCAGCTGCGTACGTATAAAGAATTTGTATTATTTTGATGTAGGGATGTAATTATTGCATTAAATGGGTTTCTATGTGAATTCCATGTCAATAAATTAAACTCAATGTACCATTGAAATTGATTTGTGATGTCATATATGCTATTTTTGGTTCGTTTCGCCAAGTGCAGTGTAAAAAGGAGACATCGGATACAGGTCACTTTTAAAAGAAATGTAAGCACGTCGTCCGATCTGTGCATTAAGACTTGCAGTGTAAATGCAACCTTTGTGTCATTTCTGAATTTCTGCTGTCCTTTCCATTCATGTTAATTGCTTTCACTTTATTCTACGTTGGCGGCTTAAACCAGAAACACATGAGAATACCAGTTCTATTGATTGCTGTTAGGCAATGTTAAAACATGTTTCATGTCACAATAAGTGAATCATCACTATTTAGTTGCTTCACTCACTCATTTCCACATCTCTGCTCCTTTCTCTCCCTCTCTCTCTGATCAAACAGGTGGCTTCATTAGGCCAGCAAATTTTTTTTTTCTTTTTTTGAGGGCTTTAATTGCAATTCTGTGCACTGATGCTGTGTTCTTCATCCACCTACAGACTGATTAAGGTTGCGGTATCAGGCTAACGAGAACACACTTTGTTCAAATCATGCTGTAATTAGTGCTACAGAGATGCTAGAAAAAGCTGCACATTTAGCCAAGAGATTTAC
>RJVU01047928.1:2366365-2403564 GCA_003731715.1 Anabarilius grahami | reverse complement strand
TTTATTATTATTATTTTTTTTTTTATTATTTTTATTATTATTATTGTAATTTTTATTTTTTATTTTTTTTTAAATGACATTAAACCAAAAACAAAAATGTATTTATTTAAGACTTATTTTTGGCATAACGAATTTGTCTTTTTAATCTCCATGGTTTTTATTCTCTGTATTGTAACACCACCTTGACCTTTAAAAAAATATTTTGTTGGTTTAACTGTAATACCCACAAATATCAAATTTACTTTCGATTCGTAAATTGACAACATGTTCATCCAGAGGTTGCACTAATGTTTGACTGACTGGGTTGGTAATTCAACTTGATCAGAAAAATATTTTAACACTTGCTTTTTTAATGCGACAGACATTTCCATCATGAGCTATTTTACGTGATTAGTAAAATATTTTAATGCTTGTATTTTAATGTCTTATATTACAAACTTCTGTTGAAAGACCACTTTTAGGAAAAATATTTTTATCTATTCCGCCATGTTTTATTGACACCAGACATTGCTTGTGGTCACCAATTTAATGAAAAATATCCCATGAATTATTGGACTGGACTAGGCTGCAAGTTCTCTTACTTTTATTTCTCTTCCCTAATTCACCTAGTTCACCTCTCTCTTGTTTTTCTGAAACTTTTTTTCCCCACTTCTAATCCATATTAACATTCTGTACGGTGGGGAGTTTTTCTAAATTAATGCAACCTTATATTGCAAGTCATTTTTTTGTATAAATTGCATTTTTAATGTACTTTTGTATAACTTAACAGTCCCCAAAAAAGACCCATATTTGTTTTGTAAGTATCTGTAATAATTTGCGTTGTAATAAGTATTTATGATGGATAATTTAGGATGATAAAAGACCCCTCTATGGGGAGTCTATGGTATGTATGTTGTTATTCATACTGTATGAACTAGCAGATTATTGAGCTTGTGTTTCAGTAGCATAAAGCAGGTGGGAAAACATTGCAGCTAAATGCTTTTGTTGCCCTTGTTTCCCCCGTCTCTAAATGCTGATTAATTTTCTTCCGCTGTGGCTTTGATCCGCAACTATTTTTTACCACTATTCTTGTTTTTTAATGACATTGATTTATGCAGTCATTTGGCAGCTTGTGTTTTCTCTTTCCTGTTGTCCGAGTGTGGTTTTAATTCCGTTTCCATAACAACCTCAGGGCCGTTCCAATGGTGCTGTATATTGTATTAATCCCACATTGTTACTCTTCGGCTTTGCCACTTATTAGCCTACTTGCTTCTGTTTTCAGTCTTGTTGGTTAATTTCTCTTTCACTCTCTCTCTCTCATACAAACCCACAAATGGTGTTTTTTTTGTTTATTGTTTTGTTTAATAAAAAAATAAAAAAACCTCCATCATTCCCATCTGTTTCACATCATCCTGGTAATATATTTCTTTTTAATCTCTAATGCATGTCTTTCACTGTCTGTGAATCTGGTACCACCAGCTGCAGTGGCAGTTTAGTGACAGGGCCTGAATTTTGGTGCAGGATTGCGGGTGTTGCGCATTATTTCACACATTCCCGCAGGTATCATGATTATAAAGCGGGATGTTTCCGCAAACATTTATGCACTATCGCATACAAGTTAGATAGTAAATTAATATAAACTGATTATCAAAGCAAATTAGTAATTTGAAAAGGTTATGTAAGACATACATTAATTTCACAATGTGAATGATTTAGCGGTACCGCATCTTCTCTCTCTCTCAAGATGCTCAAATGGCTTCACACCAGCACATCCGTCTGCATTGCAAGCGAGCTGCATGCTGTAGTACAGTGCTTTAGCTTGTGATTCAGGACAGTTGATGGAACTGTCACTTTCATGCCAATCTTGCATCATCACTAAGTTTATCATTTGCATGTCGTTTTAAGTCTTGCCAATTTAAACACCGAAGTGATTTTAAACAGTACTCATACTCTCTCTGAGTGTCAGTGTTCTGTGCGCTCTCATCCAAAGCACGCACATATAAAACCGTCTCTCAAACTGCTTGCGAGTGTCAAATCAAGTTCTTTTTCACAGCTTGTTGGACTTAAACTGTCAAATACACACAAAATTATGTCAAAATGCCCATCTTGGCAAGTATTCTCGTAAACACAGTTGGTTATGTCTTAAAGGGATAGTTTGTCCAAAAATGAAAATTCTGTCATCATTTTTGCACCCTCAAGTTTTTCCAAACCTGTATGAACTTCTTTCTTCTGCTGAACACAAAAGAAGATATTTTGAAAGTATGTGTAATTAAACATTTGAATGGGCCTCACTGACTTCCCTAGAATACATTTTTTTTTAAAAACTATGGAAGTCAATGGGGCTCGTCAACTATCTACAAAATATCTTCTTTTGTGTTCAGCAGAGGAAAGAAATTCATACAGGTTTGGAACAACCTGAGGGTGAGTAAATGATGACAGAATTTTCATTTTTGGGGGAACTATCCCTTTAAATGAATATAAACAGTTGTGTGTAACACATGTGTAACAGTATATTAGATCCATGCAGCTCTTAAAGTGACAGCAGCCTAATAAACCTACTGCTGTCTGTGTCATCAATGTTAATCAAACAACAAAAGACAGAGAAAATCACTTACTGCTCTTGACTGAATAATGTTTGTAGATTTAGTAAGGAACAATCTATACTTTAAAAGTGCAGTATGTAATGAGAGAGTTGTTTAGTTGGATGCTGAGGCTTTTTAGGTCAGGTAGGTCTGCGATCTCTGACCCAGTTAGTTCGCTGGGTTCCATGACTGCAATATGCTGTGTTTTCCAGCAACTGGAAACCCGGGGTGTTGAAATACTATTGGGTAAATAATATTTCTTGATATTTCTTACCTGAATACTGCTGTTAGATCTAACTGAAAAACGTCAAACGCTATTTCAATTATATCTTTATTCTGTTGTATTTGTTTGTGCTATTGCTTGTAATTTGTTTTTGTTCTTGTTTTATTACTGATTTTTTACTTGTCTTTTTTTTCTTTTCTTTTTTATAAATTCGGTTCAAAGTTTAAAATCAAGCTTCTTTGTGCTGTTATAAGCTATTGTAACAAAATTACAAACATTTAGGTTAGATAATTATAATTTATTTATAAAAAAAATTATAATAATTAAATATACCCCGCCCCCCAAAAGAGTCACCTAAGAAGAGAATTAGAAATTAGAAATTCAGGCCCTGAGTGAGCAAGAAGGAAGTCTAGGAACTTTATTCAGAGGAAGCGATATCTTTATGCAAAAAAGATATCGCTGATGGCCCTTTGGCTCTGGCAGGGCATTCATCCATCTATCTATCAGAGCTCCAGAGAGGCCTTCACCAGCCCCCTCTTTCTCCCTCTAGGGCTCTCAGTGTGTCTATCCATCTCTCACACTGGGACTGCTTCTGACTGGCAGGTCATGTTGAGCAGCTCCTCATACAGGTAACTTGATGCTCTCACTGTGATTATGGGAGCATTTAGGGTGAGCAAAACAGTTCTGTGTTTTACTAAAGAGAGTGTACTCCATCTCTGATGGGTTGAGGGTTCATGCATATCATGTCAAAATATTATATGCAAGTATTTATAACAAGTTGCTATAAATTCAGTGCAGAATGTGCACAAGTTTCCAATTGTTTTGGGCGGTATAAGTTATACCATGTAATGTTAGAAATGTGTTAACCTGTAAAGGAGATCTGTTGTGCAGTACTACATTTTGGGGGGAAAAAGTCTATATCAATTTCACCAGATATGTTGATGCAGAGGGTCTAAAAAGTTAAAGGTATGTAATAGGCATATTAATATTGACAGCTAGCATTGCAATACTGCAGTCCAAATTCAAAATATTGGAGAGTTATTTACCCCAACCCCACCCACTCCACCTCCGACTCAATGCTCCCATGGGTTTGCCAGATTGAGGACAGGTGACAGGAATGAGCACAATTGACAACGGAAGGTGACGAGCCTTACACTGTCAGATGATCAGTTGATTTATCCACATTTTAATATGCCTCTGGTCATAGAGCTTTTTAGATGGATGCTGAGGCTTTTCAGGCTTTTCAGCTTCTATGGCTGCGATGTGCTGTGTTTCTCACCAGTTGGCAACCCAAGGTGTTGAAATACTATTGGGTAAATTGGCAGTGGGCGGGATCACACAGACCGAAACAAAAACAGACAAGGAACGTACTTAGCAGAGTAGTAGCATTTTTTTTTCAGAGAAAAAAGTAATTTTTTACTGTAATACCCACAAAAAATATCAAAATTAGTTTGAGTTCAGAAAGATGAAAACATGTTTATCCATAGGTGCAGTTAAAAAAAATATGACCAGAAAAATGTGCTGTATTGTAGATCCTTGATCGCTTTAATAGTGAATTTTGTTGTGATTTTGTTTTGATCATGCTATAGATTGTTCATGGTCAGTGTTGTAACCTGCTGCATTGATATAGAATTCAAGAGAGAATGTGTCATAGGTGCGGAATTGTGAATAATATATATCGCCTGTTTTATAGCGGCTTCAGATGTGGCTCATTCAGTTTTTTATAATTTAATGCTATTTTTTGTTTTTAAAAAGTGTTTTTTAATGTTATGCAGTTTTTTTGTACTAATGCCAGATTTATTTATTTGTTATGAATAATCTTTTGTTTTGTGTCAAGTCATATTTGTGTCACTACAGTATTGGGAAATAGACATTGTTTACATGATACATTTACATTTAGGTATTCATTTGGAAGATGCTTTTATCCAAAGATACTTAAAAATTAGGAATATCACAAAAAACCAACAAAAATGTTTTTTTTTCATTAAACGTTATTAAACACTGAAAATAAGGTTAACTTTATAAGAGTGCCTCATGCCGTGATATCTTAATTAATTGGTTTTAGTTCTAGTCAAAATAATTTGGCATCTCTGAATCAATTGGGTTAGACCAACATTTGTTGGAAGAGTCTTTTATTATGGTTGTGGATATTATGTCATATAAAATATTTTGAGGTTGAATTTCTAGAAAAAATAACTTTATCTTGATGTATATTTTTAGTGTGATATGCTGTAAGATTTTGGCCATAGTGCCCACTTGACAAGCAAAACTGTTTTGCAATTTCCGTGGCAAGAATCATCTAATGGCTATTGTGTCCTTTTAGGTAATGTGTCAACAGCGTGTATTAGCAGCTTGTTTTGTATACACAAAATATACCTTATAGTCTTACCTTAGAGTGACCTTATAGCCTGATGTTAGTGCGGATTAGCTCAGAGAAACACCTGATACACCAGAGGCATTTACTTTCTCTTTCTGTGTCCACACACACGTACGAACACACGCACTCTCTCTCTTATATATATATATATATCGATCTCAATATGGCTCTCACTTGCCCACCTCCTCTATCTATTAATCTATTATTAATAATCATTTTATATTGATCCAAACCTGGAGCTTAAGTTAATCTTTTTCAAATCCTCCCCACTAACTCCCACTTCTCTCGCTCAGTCTTTCTCTCTCTTTTTCTCTCTTGCTCTTCTCTGTCTCCCCAGCAGAGTGCAAGGCAGCAGGTGTGCTGTCACAGGCAATGAAAGGGCCAATCACCTGGGGAATCAAAGAGCCTGTGACTCTGTCACTCCACACATCTTCTGACAGCCCACTATTTATACCTCTCCCAGGGAAAAAAGTGAGAGCAAGGAATTTCACGAGAAAGAGGAAAAACGAAATAAACGGATATGGGAAGATGCGTTTAAAGGGGCTATTTAACAAGTTTGAAAAGTAACACAAAGGAGAGAAGACACCGGCGGGTTGTTTCTGTTTTATGGCTGACATATTTTTCTTTCTTTTTGTCCTATAGCTTTTTCATTCGTGCATTTCCATGATGATACCGTGTCGTCCATAAATGTGTGCTGAAACTGTTTTCAGTTCTGTTGCTTTGCAAGGCGATGATTGTGATAAAGAAGGAATGTTTAATGAGGCGACGCAGCAGCTAAACGTAGGAAGCGCCGCCATGAGGAAAACACTCCACTCATTAGTATCTGCCATTCTCTCCAACTTGCATGTAAATGTGTCTCTGCATCTGTGATGTTTTGTAGCTCACTTTTTTTGTGGAAAATAAACATCAAAACTTGAAACTGAGTTTCTGAAACTACTCTGAGGACATGCTGTGAAGAAACCCATATCATGACTCAGATAAGCAGGGCCAATGCATGGCCTTATGCTTTTTTGTCCTGTGTCACAAACTGAAGATACCAAACTAAATGCCCAATTAAAATAAACCATTTCAGCTATTTTAAAATAGCTTGTTTATTTGTCCTTTGCCATCTCTGTTTTTTTATTTGATTTGTTACATTCATGATTACAGATATTTCTCAAAACAATCTGATTTACAGGTTCAGATTGGTATACCGTGAGAGTGGATTTGACGGTGATGGATGTCAATGATAATGCCCCAGAATGGACAATGGTTCCTTTCCCCTACCTGAGTGTGGTCTCGGCTAGTGACCCACCAAACTCGCTAGTCTACAAGCTTCAAGCCAGAGATAGTGATGAGGGCATCAATGGAGAGGTGGAATATTTCCTGTCTGATGGTAAGCAGATTTTCCTATCTACCTCCTTAAAGGGTTAGTTCACCCAAATATGGAAATTCTGTCATTAATTACTCAGCCTTATGTCGTTCCACACCCGTAAGACCTTTGTTCATCTTCAGGACACAAATTAAGATATTTTTGATGAAATCCGAGAGGAATATGACTCGCCCATAGACAGCAATTTAACTCAGTGGTTCTCAACTCCAGTCCTCGGGACCCACTGCTCTACACATTTTGTATGTCTTTCTTATCTGACACACTCAGTTCAGTTCATGGAGCTCTCTCCTAATGGGCTGATGATCTGAATCAGGTGTGTTAAATAAAGGAGACATTCAAAATGTGCAGAGCAGTGGGTCCTGAGGACTGGAGTTGAGAACCACTGATTTAACCAGCACTTTCAAGGTCCAGAAAGGTACTAAAGACATTGTTAAAACAGTCGACGTGACTAAAGTGGTTCAACCTAAAACAAAAATAACGACTTTATTCAACAATCTCTTCTCTTCCCTGTCATTATCCTTATGTAGCTGCCACAGTAAGAACAGTGAAGGCTTCTGTGTTTACGTCCGAATGCCGGCTTAGTATTGGCCAAAGCTGATCACGTGAGCAGCACGACACATGCATGTGATGCTGATGCAGGAGCCAGCTAATAACGAGTCGCCGTTCTGACATAGAACCTGGGAGTGCTGGATGCAGTGGCGTAACTTTGTTTTAAAAAGTGGGTGGGACAGGAATGTGTATTGTGTGGAAGGGGGGGGGTATTATTACAATAATAATAATATGATATTAAAGTTAATTTGATAGTTTCTCCCTTACATCTGCTATAATACAATATGTTGTTAGTCTCGAGAGTATGCACATTAGTTAATAAATAAGTGGATCCGCCTTTGTTATTCAGTTGTCCTGATGGACTAGTGGCAGTAATTTCGTTTAGCGTGCAAGAGGTTCTGGGTTCTAATCCAACTATGTATGATTTTTATTTTTTTTTCTCATTAAAACCAAAGATGTTCATCAGTGATTGTATATCAAGAGCAGGGACGTTTATGTGTATTTTGTTTTGTGATTTCAACGTAACAAATAGAGTCTCTTTAAGTGAAAGACTGAAGCGCTCGTCCGTGTGAAGACTGCGCAGTGTGCACGAGCGCCAAGAGAACACTGTTGCGCCTCTGATAACAGCGACAACGAGCTCTCAACATGATTTCAAAAACAACACATCCCAGCGCCAGATCGCCTATTATTTAACACAAATTGATAATCAACTAGAGGTGTTTCTTTTGTATTAGATATCAAAAAGGTTTCAAATAGCGGTGGGGACAATGTCGACCCTTTCAAAAAGTGGTGGGGACATGTCCCACCCGCAAATTACGCCTATGGCTGGATGTAAACAACTTATGAGAATGACACAGAAGGGAAGATATTGATGGCTAAAGTCGTTATTTTTGTTTTGTTTTTGCACACAAAAAGTATTTTGTCATTTCATAAAATTAAGGTTGAACCACTGCAGTCACATCGACTGTTTTAACAATGTCTTTAGTACCTTTCTGGACCTTGAAAGTGTTGGTTATATTGCTGTCTATGGAGTCATATACCTCTCTGATTTCATCAAAAATATCTTGATTTGTGTTCTGAAGATGAACGAAGGTCTTACGGGTGTAAGAACGACATGAGGGTGAGTAATTAATGACAGCATTTTTGGGTGAACTAACCCTTTAAGAAATTAATGTGTATCATTAATTTTTTTTATATATTAACTTTTTATACATTACAGTAAGACAATAAATACATTTCTAATGTTACAGTTATTCTAATTCAAATAAATGCTGTTCTTTTGAACTTTCTGTTCATCACAGAATCCTGAAAAAAATATCATGGTTTCAATATTAATATTAATATTAATTTCAATATTAAGTTGAACAACCATTTTTATAATAAATGTTTCTTGAACACCATTTCTTGAACACTGCTAAAAATTCAGCATCAAAGAAATAACATTACATTACATTACATTACATTACATTATTGTCAGGGTTGTGTTGTCATCCCGCTCACCTGTTGTTCATTAATTAACTCATTAGTTCCCTTTGTTTGTTCTGTGTATATAAGCCCTCAGTTTGAGTTAGTTCCTTTTTCTGGTATTGTTTGTGTTAAGTGTGTAGTTTTGGCTCCTACGTGTTCTCCTTTGTGATAAAAAGACTGTTATTTGCTCATCTTTGACTCGTGCGTCTTTAACAACATGTGAAAATTTACATTATATATTTAATTAACTAACAATGAACAACATTCGTAATTTTATTGCATTTATTAATTAAGGTTTGTTCATTTATAAATATACTATTTTTATTATTCGTTCATATGCTCATAATACATTGATATTAATTTATAGTTATAGTTGTATTTATAGTTGATACACTGAAAATATATAAATATAAAATATAAAGTATATAAATTAACATTACCCTAGATATAAATGCTGTAAAAAAATAAAAATAAAATAAAAAAATAAATGATAAAGATACCTAATTCATTAACTAATTTTAACCAGTTGAAACTTATTGCAAAGTATTCCCATCAAAATACATTGTTGCTGTTGGGCGGAAACTTTGTATCTCCATATTTCGTCTTTTAAAATGTTTTTTATTTATTCTTTTGTTTATTTATTTATTTATTCATTCACAAATCATTTCTGTTTCTCACCCTTTATAAAAGTTTAACCAATGAAAGGTATTTAAAAGAGCTTGTGAGTAAATCTCGTAACTTCTTAGTGAAAGAACTACAATCCCATTAAGCATTGTGAACAACATAAATTAAAAACAATGTGGAAATATAAAACTATTCATTTAAAAATGATGATTATATATATAAAAACACTATATTTTAAGTTTATTGCAAAATATTCATATACATACAAATATTTAAATATTTTGAGAGCTTTGGGAGACTTTGGGAGACAGTGCTTCATGGGAGTAGGCGGAGCAAAAGAGCTCTTTTGGTGCAGTTTGCTTGTTTTGACTCTCTGGTGGAATTTTCTGTACATCATCATGGGTAATGTAGTTTTTCACCATATATTCCAGTTAAACAAGGTTATTTTAAAAATAAGTTGAAATAATGTGGGTTGATGGCTTCAACATAAGCATATGTCATTGATTAATTACCTCGTTGCTCAAAGTAGGACATCTAGTTATTAAAAATCAGGTTTTGCTTCCGGAATCCGACTGTTGAACTCTATTGTGAATGAAGTGCAGCAGACATTTTGGATCATCTCATCTCTGTTTGCAATGCAAGGGTAATCAAAGAACAGTTTTTGTGAATAAATATAGCATTTGCTTTTCTCAAGAAACTCCCTCTCTCTATATAAAAGCTAATATTTTATGCATTTGAGGAGCGGAGAAGAGTGTCTAGCATTAGCCATTGAGTCATAGCCAATACTGTCTTAAATAGCCTTTGTGTAGCACTTCATCATTTATAACATGAGATTTTGTCCAAATGACAGAAAAAAAAACTAAGCACCCAGCCGCCCACATAGCTACAGTAAACTTTATAATATGTAAGTTGATAAAACAATGCAATGCATTCAGATGCCTCAGATGCTGCCATTCTAATGACATAACAATACATATCTGAAATTCGCAGGTCAAAAACCTCCATTTGAGATGTATTTTTGTAAAATGTTAATAATAACATTTTATACACATGCACTTTGAGCATATAAAAAGCCACAATGTGAACTTTTTATTTTCTTTTATTAAAATAAGCTATTATAATAAGTCTATTTAACAGTAGCATTCAAGCAAGAAATTAAAAAATCAAATGTAAAATAAAAAAATAAAAAATATATATATNATATATATAAACATATAATCTTCACTCTATAAATTAACTATAGGTTACACTGATTCTTAATAAATATTTTAAAGTTATTCAGTCATGCAATGGGGGATTTTCTATTTTGTCGTTTGATTAACATTAATCACACAGACAGCAGCAGGAATATAAGGCTGCTGTCACTTTAAGATCTGCACGGATCAAATACATTGGAACACAACCGATTTCTTTCTCAACTGTTTATGTCCACTAAAGACATACCCGAATGTGTTTACATTAATATTCGCCAGGACATGCATTTTGAAATTTTTGACCATTCAAACGCAATAATCCGCGAATGAGAACTTAAAAGATTAGTTCACTTTAAATGAAAATTACCCCATGATTTACTCACCCTCATGCCATCCTAGGTGTATATGACTTTTCTTCTTTCTGATGAACACAATCGGAGTTATATTAATAAATATCCTGGCGCGTCCAAGCTTTATAATGGCAGTGAACGGGGGCAATGAGTTTGAAGCTCATTTTCATTTTAAAGTGAACTAATCCTTTAAGTCGCGATCACATGCTGTCTGAAAGGCGGATTTCTGTGCTCATCCTTCAGGTCTGAGCCTGGCAGCAATGTTACTTTGTTCTGTGTTTGTTCTGTGTCATGTGTTGTTCTTTTGCGGTTGTTATTCTTAAAGTACCGGTATTAATAAAATTTCGTATTTTACCATTTTTAATAGCAGGATATTGCGATACTTTTCTACTATCGTATATCGAACACTACTGTGAGGTTGATAAGTTCTGTTATACAACAGGAGGTGACGGGAGATTCGAGGTGGACAAGAATAATGGTCACGTGCGGACGACAGGCCTCCCCCTGCAGAGAGACAGAGAATACCTACTAACAGTGGTGGCTGCCGACCGTCAGGGCAGCCGCAGTCCTCCTGCTGTAGTGTCGATCATCGCAGGTCCAAGAGCTCCTCAGTTCACCAATGTGTCTTACACAATTTTCATACCAGAAAACACACCAGAAGGACAACCGTGAGTAAAGCCATAACACGCACACATAAACACACACCCAATCTCGTAAATGCAGCAGATCTTATTTCCATAGTGTAATTCTAGCACACCCTAAATGCATCTCCCACACTGTGCGAACACTGCTTATCCATCAGGGTAACAAATAGAAACAGGAACATAATGCACTTACAGCCATCCCGCGCCCTCTGCTTCTCGCTGGAGCGTAGCTTGTGTGAGTCATCGTGTACTACACTATGCAAAATTCATGAAATAATGATCTTTGACTATGTCAGTGTACTGTGATATGCATTAAAGATGCATGAACATCAGAACTTTCTTCTGCTCGTATAGACAGCCCTCAGAGGTTAACCAGGTAATTTATACAATAAAAGCCTCCATTTTTTCTTTGTAATTTAAAACAAAAAAATTGTTGTATTAATTTGCTCTCACAAATACAGTAGGTGACAAAGAGACCCTTAATTATTTTGTCTTTGTACAGTCAGTGTTAATTGTATAGCCCTTTGATATTTGATGAGTCATTGTGAAATGACTTGCTTGATGCTGCTACAGGGAAGCATGATTAGCGCTGCCCTGCACAGATGTATTAAATCAGGCATTGCCTTGTAGAAAATTATCCTAAATCCATGTGGAATAAGTGCCTACTGGATCCATTTATGGCAGCTGCATGTCATTAAATATGCATTGAATGCTGTGGTATATTATTTTCCTCATACACACCTGTGATTCCACTATATTGTTGCTTTCATTAAACTTGGCTTGGCAATGAGAGCCAAATCTTACTGAATCTAGTTGGTCTCATCCATGGCTGTGCATAAATATGGTTAACTAACTAATGTTAGGATAAGTATATTGCTCATGGCACGAAAAAGGGGGTGACTTTAATCTTATTGCCAAACATTCTGATCTCTGCCAGACAGCTGTGTCAGACCAAGCCAACAGAAAAACTCTGCCAATGGGAATGGAGTTGTAATAACCACAGTACCTGAAAGGGAAGTCGCATTTACCTTTGTTCGTCTGCCTGTCTGCCGTTAAGCTTCTTTGGGATTACAAAAATACATTTATGTCAATCTTGACTGCGTGATTATCATAATTTTGCTCTTATTTTCTGTGGTCTGAATGTAGCAAGGAACTGAAAAATTGTAGATTATAAAGTGAAAAGCTCCCATAAATGAATATCATTTAACAGACTTTGAGAAATGTATGTTAAGAAGAAGCCTTTCTTTCTTCAATGTTGGCTATTGGCTATAGTTAGTAATTATAATAATAATAATAATATATCTTATCTCAATCCACTCTGTGAAAGTGCGCACATCTCATTCAACTAAATACACCACCCAAAAACATGGCATGTCACAATCAGTGATGAAACATCAGAGCTGATATTGATATTTGATATCAGTGACGTATCGAGGCAACACATTTTGAATTTTCAAAGAATGTTTGATTACTCTCACTACTGAGGATCGTTGAATAAAAGCTTCCGTTTGGGTCTGTTCCTCACAATCAGGGTATCTTCCGTTCATTCATGTTTTGATTTGATATAAGAAAAATGAGAAAACCACACTTTCTTTCGTTTTTCATTTTTAAAATGAAAAAGGAAAAAAAAAAAACTGGCTTGATTTTTCTTTTTTCGTTCTGGGGTTGGAAACAAATAACCAGTTTGAATATTCAATCTCTACATGTGGGCAGGAATGAAACGCCTCTTTCCACTGATTGGTCAACCAGATGTCAAACCATGTCGTCATCAGTTGTTCATCGGTTCAGCTCAACAGAATAAAAGTCCCTCGCTCTACAGCTGTACGGATTCTTAATGCATTTATTCTACATTTTATCTCTTCCTCTAGAAATATTAATTTACTTTGTATTACGTTGGCACAATGCCTGTTTTATTGAAGTGACCAACTATAAAAATCTAGCGAAGCTGCTCGACGCACTGGGCAGCGAATGAATAGGCATACGTTGAATTAAAAAGTGCAAATCAGTAGCCTATCGATGTAAATATGCAGCAGTCATAACTTGTTTTAGACAACACCCTGAGTTTTGTAAACGCGTTAAGAATCCGTACAGCTGTAGAGCGAGGGACTTTTATTCTGTTGAGCGGAACGATGAACAACTGATGACGACATGGTTTGACGTCTGGTTGACCAATCAGCGGAAAGAGGCGTTTCATTCCCGCCCACATGTAGAGATCGAATATTCAAAGTGCTTATTTGTTTCCAACCCCAGAACGAAAAAATAAAAATCAAGCCAATTTTTTGTTTTTTCGTTTTCATTTTAAAAATGAAAAACGAAAAAAAGTGTGGTTTTCTCATTTTTCTGATTTCAATATCAAATCAAAACATGAATGAACGGAAGATACCCTGATTCCTCACAAATAGTCATATAGATTCTGAAGACTTGGATTTCAGTGCACAAATAAAATGGATTACTTTCATGATCATTTTCTGTTGCATTTTTGGTGTGTTTTTATCAACATTTTTTTGAGAAGCATATTGATAAGTTATTCAAACAAAATAAATATTGTTTGATTTATGGTTATGGTTAAACGATTGCAGAAATGTCATCATTTTAAAGTTTTAACATGTAGTCTTGTTTAAGATTATATAGTCATTTGAAATGATTTGACATCAAAGTCACACAGAACAAAATAAAATGTTATAATTTCAAATTAGGTAAATAAGGCAACTGAACTGCACTAAACAAATGCGATTTAAAGACAATATCAATGATCATATATATACAGAAGTGTCAACAGATTAGTTAGCAAATGTGTCTATAAAGTTGTTTATACATAAATGATTTACATCTAAATGTAGTCAACATTAGTATGTACATTTTATTGTCAATCATAAGTAGATGTACATGTGGTAGAACCACAGTTTATGTAAAATATATATAAATACCCATGAAATGTATTAGTAGCCTATATGTAGAAATGAACATTATCCTACTGGAATAATAAGTGCTGCAATATTCTCACTATCATTGCTTAAGGGTTAAAATCAGCTATTATAATTTCTCACTGCTAACTATGTTTGTAAATATTCATGTGTTTTCCCTTATTTGATAATGCCTAAAATGTCATAAAATTGCATTGATGGACTTTAATTGCTGGGTTTTGTTTTCATGGGCCACTGATGTCTGAGCTGAGCATGTGTCATGATTTGACCCAGTGAGTAAAAGCAATGAGAAAGAAAGTGATAACAGTGATCAGTAAGACAGATGCACCTTCAATGAAAATAAAAACGGAGGGGGTTTTTTAGCATCAGGAAGAAACTGTTCTAAGTGAGAGATATCCAGAAATTGGAAATTAGGAGAAATACCTTTCAATTTCCGCATGCTTTCTTCAGTAATTGTTTTATTTTGTTCCCTATGTATTTGATAACCAGCACAGTTCTGAATTGTTTATTCTGCCTTTACACAAGATCAATGAGCCCGTGGCAAATCTCTTCCCTGCTGTACCATTTACCTTTACATTATTTCCTCAACAAACAATCATCCACAGCTACAGTCATTTTCTCAGTGATTATAGTGAAATGTTGGTGAAGATGTACTGCGTTCACCTTGGAAGTTAGTTTGATTGAAACTTACATTCCACAGATGTCCATATTAGCTCAAAAGTCCTTGGTGCACTTTTAATTTTACCTTGGTAACCCTTTCTTCTTTCTTTTGCAGTTGTGTTTGCTCACTTATAGAACACCATAATCAAGATTGTAGTCAATCAAGTTGTCTCTCTCTCTCTTTGTCTTTTCTCATCCAGCTTCCTAGTCACTCCAGCAGTGTCCTTTCAAAAACAGCCTGTTACTTACAGCCTGCTCATCAATCCCAGCAGTCTTTTCAGCATCCAGCCAGAGACAGGGGAGATCAGTCTAACCCGTACTATAGACTATGAGAGCGACCAGCACCGCTACCTGCTGCTGGTGAGAGCCAGTGAGAATCAGGACAGTCTCAGTAGTGCTGCTGAGGTGAGTGCTGCAGCTGCACAGTCAGACTGGGACAGGGTCCAAATTTAAGAATTTTACACACACACTCAACCCATTTTCTCAGAGCCCAGACAATCAACTCTCTTTTAATCATACAACAATTATGCTAATGTGTTGTTTAGTAACTATGATGCTTAATTGGTTTTATATTTGAGATTAGATATTTGAGAGATGTGCTCTCAATGGTAACATTTTGTCACACAACAAACCGGAGCATAAAGTACAACAAATTGGAGTCTGTCTGGTGGTGGTGGTGGTAGGGGTGCTGTTTCGTTTTTAATTAAAATTAAAAAATGAAAAGGAAAGTTAATTTATAAATACAATTTTATTCATACTAATTTATGCATTTTTTATTTCTATACAGTGTTATACATTGTCTGTCTGTGCTTCTGATTTTAATCCAGCACTGTTTACAGTGTGACTTCACTACAAAATGGTTCATTATCTCTTGGTTCACTAGACTTCATTACTTCCAGAGTAAAATGTAATGGGTGATATATGGGTCGTATTTGCTCAAAATGCAGTGTATAGTAGTGGAAATGTATTAATTAGGTAGTCTATGGGCAAAACTTTAGCTGCAATTTACAGTAGAATAACTGAAAATTGTTGAAAGAATCTTCAGTATTATGAATTCTGCTAGGGTATTTGGTGTTAGTACAAATATAACCTTTATTTAATAGCTTATTTATTTCACATCTAAATATGTTGATATAGGTGGTTGTATAGCAACAATAAATAAAAATGTATGCGGACACAAGATGATTGAAAATACCATAATAAACAACTGTTTTGATTTTTCATCATAACTGATAGTTTGAAGGTAAATTATTTGTCATTCACTTATCCACAGAAATATTATTGCATGATTTCAGAAACTTGTATGCTTTTGGCTTCCATCCAGTCATTTTTTATTTATGCAAAAAATCGATAAGCTCGAAATGATAGCTAGCAAGTATGTACATAGATGATAGATAGACAGTTAAATAATTTTATTTTGAATGTGAGGTCATAGCTAATAGGAAAATGTGAATTACTGTGAATCTCTAAAATGGAGTGAATCTAAAAATGCCAGCCCAGACTCATAAGAAAAACAGACCTGTCAACATTTTTACAAAATACATTGTGTTGTGCACGTTTCACAACAGTTTCAAAGTGAAATGTCCAGTGAGTGGCGCTAAAAGTGTGTTTAGTTTTTTCCAGAACAGATGAACATGAATATGGCAATGTTTTATTAAGTTTTTTGTACGTATCACTGCAGTTCTGAATTGAAATGCCCGGTGAGTGGCGCTAAAAGCTTAATGCTTCATCGCGTTTAACGTACACCTACACTTAACCCTAAACCTACCTGATAGTGTTAACAAAAGCAAATGTGACATAAAAACTCAATCGTAACCATTGCATTTAAGCTTGTTTTTGAACTATTGTCTTTGAGCTTTTACTGTCACTCATCTTTCACGGGATTCGTACCAAAGCTTTTCACATCGCAAGTACAATTTTGTACCAGCTGAGCTACCGACCAAGCTTATGATGTCAGTAAAACTGAACATCTGGAGCTGGGTAAGTGATGCAAACTCCAAAATATATTTACAAATCATGCACTGTGGTAAAAAGTGTTTTGAGGTCATAAAATTATTGTGCAAGGAGCCGTGTGAAAACAAGTCTTTATTAATCCATAATCTGCCACTGTAATCATAATTGTGTATGAAAACGATCAAAAGTGCTTGCTGTTTTACTGCCTCTAGTGTCCATTTCTGTTAGAAACTGCAGTGATATGTACGTATTTTGCATTTTGCTAAAATGTTAACACGGGTATGTTTTTCCAATGAAAATGTTGAAAAATGCATGTCAGACCAACAGAATTTCCATAAATGTTTTCCCAAGTAGTCAAACACAGTTGTCTGAACAAACAACTCCCAGCATTGCAGCATGAATAAATTATATGGTTAGTGTGTTGTAACCTTATTGTTTTACCACTTGTTGGCTTTATTTATGTTGCTGTAGCAGTTTTTATTATTTTTTTTTTTTTTTCATCAGTGTTTGCTGTTGTTTGGTGATGTTAAAAATCCATCATTTTAATTATTTATATTTGTTGATTTTCAGTGTGATTGAGGTTTGTTTGTTAAGTGTTGAAGTCTATTTGCGGCTATGTAGAATTATTGCATGTAATGATTTTGCTCTGCAAGATTGCCGGTTTTAATTTCTAGTTTTCCTTTAATTAAGACACATTGATGATACTATTCATGTTATTTATTCCATTGAAATTATGGTCAGTTAGACTAAAAAAAAAAAAAAAANNTAAAAAAAAAAAAAAAAGTAAATAAAGGAGAGGGTTGTGGCATGGGAAATTTAAGGGCAACAATTTAGCTGAAATCAAAGAGATACCCAGCAGTCCTGTTCATGCCTCTTACAGTAAAATTACCCTGGATGATGTAGTCTCGCCTCATCATGACTTGATTTGGCTGCTCAGTGATCCATACATCTCTCCTGGCATGCCAGCCAAGATCCCAGATCCCAAGATCCTATTAGCTTGGGAGTGTCACAAAACAATGCATGCCACATTTTGTCTAACTGCAAATGGGGAGCAAGAGGCCATGTAGACAAAAAAAATGCACTAAAAGACTGACAGACACACTTGACTTCAAGAGTCCCTTGAGACGTAGTCCAGAGAGAAATTTGCCTGTTGCGCTCTCTGCATTCAGTCACACAGCATCCCATCTGTCACCCTGAAATCACTCTATAACTCTTCTCACATCTCAGTTTCTGGAGACCCTGAACACTTGTGTTAAAGCACAGTTACAACAAACAAAACAGTTTAAAATGACATCATTACCAATGTGGAAAATGAACAGGCTTTAGAATCAATAATTATGGCACATTCAGTCAGTTTTTAGATGATCTCTCTCTCTCTCTCTCTCTCTCTCTGTCAACTTGAGATTTTAATCCATGGCGGAAGGAAGTAGTTCTGCACAAAAGAGGGGTTTAAAGACACTCTGTTGTTATTTCTTATTCATTTACACACTTGTGCCGTCAAACTGTTGTATAAACACATCACACTCGTAGCCATGCAATATGGCTGTATATCAGCACCCTGTGATTATGTATGTATGTATGTATATATATATATATATATACACACACACATACTGTATATATATACACACACACATACTGTATATTAATGATATGCAAAAAAAGTGCTTGGGTAGAATAAAACGTCTCAGGTTACGTATGTAACCATAGTTCCCTGAGAACAGGGAACTCCACTCTGCGTTTGCCATAAACGCTTTGGGGAACGTCACGTGACCCAGGTGTCTGAAAGCACTATCCGATAACTCCAATTCCTATTGGCCGGCGACAGCCTATGACGTCATACGGTGCGACCCGGAAGTATAAAGGAGCGCCTGGAGAGACAGTCTTCATCTATCGTCTTGAGGGACTGTTCTGCAGGCAGGCAACCCGAAGCATGGCAAGGAAACGCAGAGTCTCGTTCCCTGTTCTCAGGGAACTATGGTTACATACGTAATCTAAGACGTTCACTTTCGAAGGGAACTCCACTCTGCGTTTGCCATAAACGCTTTGGGGAACGATATACCCACGCCGCCATGATCGAGGGGAGTGCCTGCCAAAAAATATGGCTGAGACAAGGGCCTCAAAGCAGTTCTCAACCTGCTAAGCAACTCCCCCTCGGGTCACACCAGGCTGTCAGTGACAGCATTCCCTTTGGCCAACAGCCCAAGCTGAACTTCCAAAGGCTTCTACCTTTCTCTTTTAACAAATAGAGCCTAAAGAAATCGCTAAGGTGTCCGGAACCCAATTGTCCGTAAAGAAAAGTGGTCCCTTTAAGGGAATGTGGCCAAGGAACCAATGGGAACCTCGGCCAGTCACTCTTGAGGGGAACGGGGTCACCCTCATTGCCACCAGGGAGGCCGACCTGGTCTTCTAGGGGAACAGACTTAGTTCAGGCTAACCCTGTCTGAATACAGAGCCTCTAAAACGCATTCTTCAGGAAGATAGTAGGTAAGAGTGACTGCAGAAAGGCAGAAACCAGCTCAGACCCACGCGTAGAGACGGGCATCCTGGAGAGCAGAACTCAGCTGAGTGCTATGAACCCTCATATCGAGGGGAGATAATCCGCTCAACCTAGGATCTACCCAGTGCTTAATTAATGCACTGAGGAGGCTGTGCGCTGAAAACCCTGAAAGGGGAGCACAAACCAGCCTGGGGCTGATTCTTAAGACGGGGCCTGATCAAGGCCTAACCATCATAATCAGCTTAGGGAGCTAAGCACTATTACAAACCCAACCCCAAGGGGGAAGCGCAGAGCTCACCTAACAGGTAGACTATGCCAAGAGCACATACTCATGGAGGCCCGACTTTTTCGAGGGGCTTTCCACATGACAACAGTTTTATATATGAAAACAGAAGTAAACTTCAGAAAGTGGCCTGTTTTGGTAAAAGCCATTCTGAACCTCTGTCTAAGCCTGTGGCAGACAGACAACTTCCATGACAGCAAAAGAAAGCTGCACAGTGCTCTTATGATAATCCACCCAACACAATCCGACAAGCAGTGTACTCAGTAAAAGCACCTTTTACTCTTTAAGCAAGAGGAGTACAGCGTACGCCAACACGTATTAAGGAAGGCCTGGAAGGCCTATAACCTCAACAGACACGTGGCATCAGCTCGTGGCAGTGTTTAGGACCCAAGCCTGGTAAACAACCCGCAAAAGAGGGGGTTGGATCTACCACTTGGGCCCCTGGCCAGCGAAAGTGTATATAAATAGTTCTCAGAGCGAAATACACCTAAACAAACACCAGTGTGTCCAAAAAAGGCGGCCCGCAGGCTTAGCATCCTTCAGGACACATGGCGTGAGTCTCGTGGCCGTTTCCAGGAGCACAAAGGTCCAACCTAGGCGCTAGGTGGTTCTTAGCTCAACTAGAATCATCAACTCAGAGAGGCAACAATAGGTTAAACCAAACTTCAGTAAGGTTTCACTACTGTCATCTCATCTTAAGCTGCACAGAAAAACACAATCTGTGCCAACATGTAAACTAAAAAGGAGGCCTGAAGGGGCCTGCTGATTCAATGACACGTGGCTTCAGTTCGTGAATTTCAGGGGAACCAAGCTAGAGGGAACCAGCTCTAACCCACTAACTATGGGAAGCTAACTGCTACCTGTGCTAGGCTACACTTTCCAAACAGGCAAAGTATCCTAAGTTTTTGTGACTAAAGGGAACCTACACAACCAACATGGTCTAAGGGAGGCTAATTAAGCCTGCTACCTCAAACAAAACATGCTGCAGGGCCTGAAGCAGTGTAGTATCAAAACAGTATGTGAGCAAACTGATATCCATTAAACAGCCAATACGAAACTATTGCCAACTAGAAGGAGGCTGAACAGTCCAGCCTACAATCACCGTTATATGCAATATAGCTGATAAACAGATAACTGAAAGGGAGCTGACAGATATGAACTTTCTTAAAAAAGTGATCTAGCTACCCTGAATATGCAATCCAACAGGTGATGCACTCAGTAACCCTGGGGAAAGGGTTCACCAAACACTTAAATAGAGGCCGCTTTTCTTTATTTAAAAAGGGGCCTGCTATATATAAGCGGGTGCCAACCTGTGGCAGCATATTAAGCTCACATACAATTTGTTTGCAAATTAAAAACACCAACCGTGCCAACGTGTGGACTAAAAAGGAGGCCTGAAGGGGCCTACCGATTCAATGACCGTGGCTGCAGCTCGTGAATTTAAATGTACATATGTGAGCAAACCATGATCAGTTAATCAGCATTGTAAAAAACAACTGATAACTAGGAGGCTTAAATATCATAAAGCCTACAATCCGAGTTATATATAATATAGCCGCTAACAAGATCACCAGGGAGCTTAAATAGATACCAACTTTCCTCAAAAAGTGGTTCTAACTACCCTGAGTATGCAATCCAACAGGTGATGCACTCAGTGACACAAATAAACCTCTTAACTGGGGAATATGTAGTCACCATCCTCTCAAATAGAGGCCGCTTTGCAGCAAAAAGGGCCTGCTATTAAGAGAACAGGTGCTAACCTGTGGCAGCATAAGTAAGCTCACATATATATGTAGGGCAAAAATCTAGAACTCAGAGTAACGTAAAACTTTGAACTTCATGCTGTTTAAATGGAAAAACACTCTCATACAGATCCTCAAATCTGTTCTAAGCCTTAGACGAAAAGCTAAAAACTAGCATCGTCAAGTCAAACTTGATAAATACAGATATCAAGTGGCTCAGAGGAATTCATTTCCTTTAGCATGAAAGTTCTAGGAAGTGGGGCCTAGCAATACCTGCATAACTTATCTACACAAAGATAAGGGCCTACCACCTGAGAGACAGCATCAGGGAGTCAAAACAGTCTACAACCTAGCTGTTAATCTCACAATTGCGCCTACACAAGCAAGGGGATAATGGGCATACGGCCTAACAACTCCCTCGGGAGGAGGCCAGAACTAGGAACTATACAACCTAATAAGGGATAGTATACATAAGGTTATGTAAATAACACATCAAACCTAGCTCTAGCCTAGCCGCTAAGCTACAGGCCTTCTTACAGGGCCACAAGCCTAGTGAAGCCCGGGCTTCACCTCCCAATCTCATGGCTAAGAGAAAGAAAGTGAAGCTCACAAGCAAACAATGTCAGGCAGCCGATTAAGGCCGACCTAAACATGCATAATAACTGAAGTGACGAGTGCTAACTCAAACTACTCTAGAAAACAGCAGATGAGAAGCTACTCTCAACAACAGGTGGCTAAGAGGCGGCCATTTTGTGGCCTGCACAATATATACTAGCCAGCCTATCAACTTCAGTTTGCCAAAACCCCCTAATTTTCCTGACTACATGCTCAGAAAACTATACAGGAAAATAAGGTCTTATTTTAACGAATAAAATATAGACCCTCCTGCAGCTCAAAAACCAAAAAACTCCTAATGCTCCTTTTTACATGAAAGGATGGAATCTAAGCCTAAAGATCCTCTTACTATCAAACAGAACAGCGGGCTGATAGAAATAATGACTGTGGGCCCAGCCATCAGTCTGACCATAAGAAGCATCTGAGCATGATATATGTTTATATATACACATATATACACATATAAATATATATACAGGAGGTGGAAGAAGAAGAGGAGAGGGTAGATATAAATCACCCTATATAGCTGGGAGATCGATTACAAACGCAACAATGTTTACAATCGATCACCCGTCTCACTCTCTCTTCCTCCTCCTCCCGTCTGTCTGGGTTCAGATACAAATCTTAATGGCTAGGGGTTTTTCCATGCCTTCCCGATCTCAAACGCGGAGATCAGACCGGAATGGAAAGTATGGAAGCTGCCGTATTAATGGACAGAAAGGAACCGCTTGTCGAGCCATCCGCGCGCGGCCCCTTTCTTAACGCGCTCTCCTGGCAGCTGCAGCCCGCCGAGAAGCGCGTCCCAAACACACAGCAGCTCGCATACCCCAGCCAGAGGAGCGCTCGCCGCCGGACGCGATGACGTCAAACACGAACGTCATCGTCATCCGGTCGCTCTCGCCAGCCCCAGGAAAGTTGAGAGAGAATAAAACTTTCTTAAACTTCCCAACGAGCTCATCTACGAGCCCTATGATTGCAGCCACCGTTAAGCCTTAGCACAAACAGGGGCCAGAACCACCAGGCAGAGATGCAGACAGCTCTTCCCTCGGGAAGAGTGCCAAACGAGAACAGAGTAAACAACAGACAAACACACAGCAGTGCCCTCAAGCACTCTCCAGACAGAAAACGTTTAGAAAAATATGTATATCCAGTGTCAAACCTTGGCACACGGATAAACACACTCTCATGAACGTTTGTAAGGCATATATAAAAAACCCTACCGGAGTTGGTATAGATGCAATCAGACAGAACAGGACCGAAAGACGATGAGATGAAGACTGTCTCTCCAGGCGCTCCTTTATACTTCCGGGTCGCGCCGTATGACGTCATAGGCTGTCGCCGGCCAATAGGAATTGGAGTTATTGGATAGTGCTTTCAGACACCTGGGTCACGTGACATTCCCCGAAGCGTTTATGGCAAACGCAGAGTGGAGTTCCCTTCGAAAGGGAACTTGCTTGCATGCCATAGTGATGTGTTAAATGTGAGTGAATTGTTGTTTTGAGTCTGTTTATTTCAATAAATCAGTCAGTTCACAAGTCAGTTTGTATAATTACTTAGTCAAATTTAAAAGTTTTTGAAAGAAGTTTCTTATGCTCACCAAGGCTGCAATTATTTGATCATATAGTAAAAACAGTAATATTGTGAAATTGTATTAATTTCAATTAACTGTTTTCTATTTTTAATATATTTTAATATATAGTTTATTCCTGTGATGGCAAAGCTGAATTTTCAGCATCATTGCTCCAGTCTTCAGTCACATGATCCTTCAGAAATCATCCTAATTTGATGATTTCTTGCTGAGAAAAAAAGTCTTATTATTATCAATGTTTAAAACAGTTCAGGGTTCTTTAATAAATAGAATGTTCCTCTGTTTCTTTACTGTCTCTTTTGATCGATTTAATGTGTCCTTGTTGAATAAAAGTATTGATTGCTAGTGTATATAAGCCTTATCAAATAATGACAAACCACTGGACAGATGGAAACTCCTCTGCACATTGTTAATACGGCACTAAATTGAATCATGTTTGTATTCCCAAACTGCATCAGCCATATCAGATCTCTTTTCTGAGAATAATGTGTCTGGTAATCATTAGTTTTACTCATCAATGGAAAAAATAAGCAGTGTCTTTTACCCGCTTTTAAAATAGGGGTCTGGACAGTTACTGAGATCCCAAAACTTTCCCTCAGGGATCCTTTTGTCTTGTTGTTCTCTTATATCAAGGCATTTTATTTCATGTGATTTTTGGGTTATGGTCTCTGTTAGAGTGAGAAATATGAGTAACATTGTAGACTGTGAACTGTTGTCACAATTTTGACCATTTCTGACTAGGTCTGTCTATTTCCTGTCTCTGAAATTGAAGTGAGTAGGTTATTAAAGTCACTTAGCAACTTCAGCAGGAAGCTTTAGCAACAGTGTCAGGGAAAAAGCACTCACACAGTGTTTTTCCTCCTCCAGACAGCAACTTTCAGCTTAATTCAGTCTTATGGGAGGCATTAGGTGTTTCTTTCAGCTTCCCTGATGCTTTTGGAACAAATCGGGAAAGAGCTATAACTGTCACACTTAAGTTCAGTTAGTTTTAGTTAGTTTTCATTAGTCACGTCTGTTCCTTTGTTTGAGTGTCCCGCCACTCATCAGTTTCCATGGACACTAATCTATCATCACAGCTGTTCATCATGTAATTCATCACCATGTATATTTAAGTTCCTCACCTTCACTTAGCCTGTGTCTCAATCCACATACTATCCATCCTAAATAGTATGTGACATTAGCAATATTCAATACTATTTAGGGTGGATATGCACATTGGGATTCAGGTTTAGTGTTTGTACGGTCTCGTTTGTGAAAGTGTTTTGCTACTACCTTCTGTTATTTGCCTGTTTGATTATCATTAAATTCTGCATTTGAACTTTACCTTCATTAGGCCACGACAGGGCAGTCGTGGCCTAATGGATAGAGAATCGGACTTGTAACCCAAAGGTCATGGGTTCGAGTCTCAGGTCCGGCAGGGATTGTCGGTGAGGGGAGTGAATGTCCAGCGCTCTCCCCACCCTCAATACCACGACTGAGGTGAGACCCTTGAGCAAGGCACCGTACCCCCAACTGCTCCCCGGGCGCCGCAGCAATGGCTGCCCACTGCTCCGGGTGTGTGTTCACGGTGTGTGTGTTCACTGCTGTGTGTGTGCACTTGGATGGGTTAAATGCAGAGCACAAATTCCGAGTATGGGTCACCATACTTGGCCACATGTCACTTCACTTCACTTCACTTCATCATCGTGTTTACCATCAACATTGCTAACAATAACATGCCCATGTGATATTGGAGGACTTTTGTGTTTGATTCTTCACGACTTCACAACTGCATTTCCAGGCACAGATGCTTGCTTATGTATGAACATAACTTCTTGACACAAAATAATTTGCAGAGTGAAAATGTCAAGACAAAACAGGATAATGGTTATAGGATATGACCAATGACCTGCTTGTTAAAAAGATCTTTTTCGGCAAGGCGTTCTTGAAACACCAGCCCTCTTGACTCTGAGAAACACTGGGGACAGTCACAGTGATGTGCTAATTTGCTCCCTGATGATAAATCATGAATCAAGATACTATGATCTGCCTATTTGTTCTGTTAACAATTCTCACCTTTCTATTTTTGTGCCTTCTGGCTTCCTTGTCACTTGTTTCTCACAGGTGCGAGTGATCATCACAGATGAGAATGACTGTGTTCCAGAGTTCCTGCAGTCCATTTATAGCAAAGACGGTGTCCCTGAGACAGTCACGACTGCAACGTCGCTCCTGCAGGGTAAGTCTGTGGACCTGCACATCAATGTACTGTAGCCTTTAGAGGTCCCTGTATAACAACACTGGAATAGTAGCCAGACCCAGTGTTCTTTTTTTACGCAGATATCATTTTAGTGATACTTTGTCTTTTGATGAAAAAACAATCCTTTAAATTTATTCAATATTTCATCATGTGATATTCATTCATTTAAATAAAATGGCTTTTGATTTTAGTAGAAGCAAATAACATACCAATAACTTACTCATATTAGCATTTAACAAAAGCAACATATGGAAATTGTCTTTGTGAAAACCAGGCTCCTGAAATTATATTATGAGTTCACTTTTGTAATACAATATTTAAATTATTTTTTTTTTATAGCAAGTTATTCATTGCTCATGTTTTAGTCAAGAAGCAGTGAGTTTTAGTGCTTAATCACAATGTGACTTACATGTTCTGACTAGTGAGTAAAAAAGTTCAAGTTCACTTGTGCATTGTACTTTTAAAGCTTTTATTCAGCAGGGATACTTTTAAAGGAGTCCTATTATGCCCTATTACAAAGTCTTGATTTTGTTTTTGGTGTGTACTAGAATAGGTTTTCATGTTTGACTGTACAAGAAACGCATAATTTTTCACATATTTTACATTATTGCTGCTCCTCTCTTCCCATTCTGTCTCAAACACACTGTGGAGTTCCTGTTTCGATGAAACCCCTCCTTCTGAAATACGAAATGTACTCTGATTGGTCGGCTGGCCCAGTGTGTTGTGATTGGTGAACCGCTTAGAGTATGTCCCGGAAATGTCACGCCCCTTACCAAAACCGCGAGTTTCATCTGCTCAGGTGTAAATATTAACGATGCCGTCAATTTTGCCATACCAATTCGAGACCCTGAGAATGTTTATGAACAAGAGAATCGTGCAGAACCTTTACAAGCATGGATTTCAGAGTGGTAAGTTCCTAAAGATCAGTGAACAGTCTTACAAAAGCGGGAGCCCCATAGCTAAACACTTCATCAACACTGTAATGTTAGCTTGCAGGCTAGGAGCCACAAAACATACTTAGAGGTTGTGATCCACAAACAACTGATTGTCCTAACAAAGTGAAAGAACGGCTACGTCTTTCAAGAGAAGCTTTTGTACATAGCCGGCATTGTACTCTCTTCTTCTGGAAGCTGTCCTCCGTAAAATGTGCCACACAGATAAACTTTGGGGTTATAATGTTCTGGAAATAAAATAAATTAACCACTGTTTTCTAAGTTCATCTGCCTTAGGAAGGCCACACAAAGGGGTTTTAAAACAGCATCTCTTCGACATGGCAACAACATACTATAAAGCAGGTCAACCAGTCCCCGTCCCCTTTTTTGCGTATTTAATGGGTGGGATTATTTAAATGAGTAACATTGTAACTTCACAAGATCCATAAAAAGGATGTTGTAGTCCCAACGAGTCATTTGTTGTAGTTTTTGAAAAGTGTTTACTGTTAGAGATAATCTACCTTTGGAGTGGACTTTAAGCTTGTAACCTTGCAGATATTTTTATGCTCAAACGGCAACATTACACGCTAACTAAATAAGACCCCTTTAAATTGATAAAAAGTGACAGTAAAAATTATATTAAAAAAAAAATGCTATTGCTATTCCTCAAGGGATCCTGAAAAAATGCACCACGGTTTCCTCCAAAACAGTAAAAAAAATGTTTGAAAAACAAAATAACTTTTCAACGATATCTAGTGATGGCCGATTTCAAACACTGCTTCTAATCTTTCATTTTGAATCAGTGATTCGGATCACATGTCAAAATGCCAGACTGCTGAAATCATGTGACTTTGCCGCTCCGAATCACTGATTCGAAACAAAAGATTCGAAGCAGTGTTTTGAATTCGGCCATCACTAGATATTGTTGAAAAGTTTCATTTTTTTTGGTGCACAAAAAGTTTTCTCGTCGCTTTATAATATAAATATTGAACCACTGAACTCACATGAACTGTTTTAAATATGTTTTGAGTACCTTTCTGGATCTTGAGAAGTTCAATGGCATTGCTGGCAATAGAGGCCTCACTGAGCCATCAGATTTCATCAAAAATATCTTAATTTGTGTTCCGAAGATGAACGAAGGTCTTATGGGTGTAGAACGACATGAGGGTGAGTAATAAATGACATTATTTTTATTTTTGGGTGAACTAACCCTTTAAGTGACATTTTTGAAAATAAGGCATTTCAGTAACTGACTAATAACCTTTTCATTGACATTAAGGTGAAATTACTCAACCTAAACATAGGAGCCTGGTAAAAAAAAAAGAAAAAAAAAAGCTAATTTAAAAGAAAACATGTCAGTCGGATTTAGAGGTTTTTGCATCCGAACTCTTCATTTATTGAGCAGCAAATCAGCATATTAGAATGATTTCTGAAGGATCATGTGACACTGAAGACTGGAGTAATGATGCTGAAAATTCAGCTTTGCATCACAGGAATAAATTACTTTTTAAAATATATAAAAATAGAAAACGGTTATTTTAAATTATGGTAACATTTCACGATATTGCTATTATTACTGTATTTTTATTGAATACATTTAGCCTTGGTGAGCATGAGAGACTTTCACAAATATTTAAAAAAAAAATCGTACCAACCCCGAACTTTTGAATGGTAGTGTATCCATTTGGGTGAATTAGTATTGAATTAGTTCCTTTAGGTTACTGGTGTTCATTCACTGTTGAGCTTTAAATCATGCAGTTTAAATGGATAAATCGACAACATTATTGGATACAATTGGATTATATGAAACATCCATATTTTTTCAAAGAATTGTCGCTGCATTGCTAATATCTCTTTTTTTTTTTTTCTCGTCATTTTTTTTTTGTCATAAATGTTTTAACTGAAACTGTAATTACCATTATAATGCACATTTTCCATGTGTGATTCTTCAATCAGATTTGAGCTTTCCAGAGTGAAAAAGTGTTTTCCAGTTTTGCATGCAATCGGACAGTCCATGAACAGGCTGTAGATGACCCGTGGCCATTCCATTTGAGACTAGTATGGCCTAATAAAGACGGTTTCTCACAACAAGACGAGAAGATGCCATTTTCTTCCTCTATCATTCTGTTTAACACCACCTTTGAAGCACTTCTCCCCTGATGTGCCCTTTCATGTATCTAAATTACACATTGAATCTGGAGTCTATGTACTAACTCCTGAGAGTGCACTTGTAACACACAGAATAGAAAACACATGCCCTCAGCTATGATAAGAAGAGCTTTCATATTCTCATTAAATTTTAGACAACCACAGCTGCTATCAAAGCACCACAGAAATGAAGTGATGGACAAAACAACAACTGCCAAAGACAGACAGACTGCATGTGCAGACACAACGGCAAACAAAAGAGAACAAAACAAATAAACACTGGAAAGTTACCAAGATTAAAAAAAGTGCTGCTGGTCTGGAGAATAACAGGACTTGGCAGACATTTTGAGAGCTTAACACAGAGACTACTGGCAGAATGGAAAAGGTGATGTGGTGAGGTGTACAGCAGATGTGCTGATTAGCAGGTGCATGGCACCAACATCTGCACACCTGTCTGTGTGGGCTTCATAACAATTATCTCTACCCAGCATGAAATATCCTGCTTCCTCTAGTTAAACCTATCCAGAAGAACAGAAGAAGGGCTACTTTGCAAAAATAATTTGTAACATGTGGCTTCTAATTAAGCATTCATAATGTATGAGATGGACAGTTTATAATTTAAACATCTGTGGGAACAGTCTATTTCGTAATGTCTGAGGTTTGCTGGATTTAATTGCTGGAGGTCCACTTCAGCATTATGTACAGCAGAATATTAGGACTTAGCCAATGTATCAGTATTAAATTATCCTGTTTAATTTCCTGTGTTTATCTTACTCTTATTCTCCCATGATGGAATTCATGGACCTCACGGCAGTAGATAGAATTGAATGAAGTGGAGGGGGATTTGGGACCTACCACCAGGACTTGTAAACTTCTTAAGTGGTGCAGTTAGGTTCACTGCAGAGTCAGTCATGCTCCTAGGATTACACAAACTGGTTTAAAGAAATTGCAAGAGAACTTGAGGTTCAATAATAAATGTCATCTGTGAAAGTGCCTGGGCTAGTTAACATACTGGAAGATATAAACGCCGAATAGCTGAATGAATAATTAAAACGTAAAAATTCCCAATATGGTATTACAATAGTGAACTTGTTGTACTGTGATATTATTTCAGCAGCTCAGGATTTCACAACTTAGAACGGTTTTCACATTGCTTTTGTTAAACATTGACATTGTTTAAATACATGACGTTTGAATATTTAGTTTTGCACTCATCAATTAAAATTTTATTTTCATAGATGAAAATCATGTGCTTTAGTCAGTTATAAAGAAACGCTCAATAATTAGCTTATTGGCTAACTAACTTTGCTAACTAAAATGTCTAATAACTCGCATTAGACTGTTAGATTAGGGTTATTCAAATTAGTTGATGTAGTCGCAAAATTACTTGTATTCAGAAGAATGTCTGTTGAGGAGAGAATCAATATAAAGCGTTAAATATTAAGCAGAGAGTCTACAAATACTCTAATAACTGATAGCTGACATGTAGTTGCAAAGTTACTTATAGTTAGTAGAATACCTAAAGTGGATTATCGAAATAGTGTTACCACTTACTGTCCTTAAATCCAGTTTCTTTCTTTCTTCCTTCCCTTCCTTCCTTCCTTCCTTCCTTCCTTCCTTCCTTCCTTCCTTCCTTCCTTCCTTCCTTCCTTCTTTCCTTCTTTCTTTTCTTCCTTTCTTTCTTTCTTTCTTTCTTTCCTTCCTTCCTTCCTTCCTTCCTTCCTTCTAATTTTATCTATGTATGCGATTGATCCATTCTGGGCATGATGTTTAATGCATAGCTTAAAATGTATAGTATACAATTCAGCAAAAATCTTGGGTTTTCTAATGTGCAGAATCAGGAAAACTGTTTACCCCCTTTTGTCAACAATAGTTGAGTTGAGTTAATATGCCTTATTCTGAAGTTCATTTGAAACAGGCTCACACCTTATTGAACAGCATTGCATTTTACTGTAGTTGTCAAATGCAATAAGACTCACAGCTTGGGATCTTTTGATTGCCAGTTATGTATAACCATTCTAGTCATTCATTTGACAAGCACATATGCCCAAGCTATTTACACAGGGAAGCTTAAATAAAGATTGATCCTACTAGCTGATGCTGCACTTCTCTGTAGTGCGGTTGCTTTGTTTTAACACCCACGCCCCATGTTTCTCTCTCTTTTGCAGTATCAGCCAGTGATTGTGATTCGGAGCAGAATGCAGAGATCACATACTACACGCTTAGTCCAGATTTCATCATTTCAGCCCATGGCACCATATTCCCAGCAGGCCCTCTGGATTATGAGAGACTCAACCACCTATATGAATTCGTAGTGATGGCGGTGGATAAGGGCGAGGTGCCCCGCACCGGCACAGCCACTGTGCGTCTTCGTATGGCCAATGTCAACGACGAGCCTCCAGAGTTCTCGCAGCCTGTGTGAGTTCCTTATCTCCATATAGCACTCTTCAGCCTCATCCCATGTCCCTGTGAGGAACATTTTCACATCTGGCAGTTCCTAAAATGTACCGGAATCTTGCTGTGTGTCTGTATGACAAGAATGAAATACAGTGCAACAAATAGCAAGGTGATGGCAAAAATATTTTCAGCTTACAACTGTTGTAACAAAGGAAAAAAAAAATAGACTAATACGTCAGCACGTTTTACTGATTTATCTCGTTTTAAGTAAATCGTGTGCACAAAATAATAATTTGTTCCCTTGTTTTACTTAATTTAGTTAAATCAACAAGAGAGACCAAATTAGTACAACGTGGCCATGATTTACTAAAATGATAGAAAGGAGTACATTGATTCATTATCTCAGCAATCCTGGTCTGAAGTGTCAGGGACCCTTGAAGTGGCTACAGTGCATCAAAAAAAGCTAGTAAAAGGGAACTATCTTGGTGACTGCCCTTTTACACTTTTTAGAGAAAAGAGAATATGGGCTGACAATGTTAACTTTAACAAATAAGATAACAGAAACCTTTACTTTCTGTGCACATGAAATAATCCATGTTATATCAAATTAGCCAATAATATTTAGAAATGCACCAAATCAGCATAATAGAATGATTTCTGAAGGATCATGTGACACTGAAGACTGGAATCATGGCTGCTGAAATTTCAGCTTTGCCATCACAGAAATAAATTACATTTTAAAACGTATTAAAATAGAAAACAGTTATTTTAAATTGGAAATAATATTTCACAATATTACTGTTTTTACTGAATTTTTTGTTCAAATAAAAGCAGCCTTGGTGGGCAGAAGAGACTTTCAAAAATTATATTGACCCCAAAATGTACTATCTACCATATTTTACTGGAACTGTATAGTATCACTCAACCACTGTGATCTAGACACCTGTAATGTTGACAAAGGGACAGTATGTCCAATTGTGGATCATGGCTGCCTGAGGCTGTTGCAGAGCGCTTTAGTGCAAGTGTAGATATTTTGTTAGCAATGCTATCTTTTCATGATTGTTGAATGTTATGTTGTTCAATAAGTTCTTGAACTTGTGTTATGGATAGTAAACACAACAGCCTCCTACATCAAGTGGTACATGCTGGCATTTTTGGTTTGTGGTTGGCTGGATGACCTTGACATGTGGCATCACCACACTCTCAAAACTCTCAAGGGAACACCGATGCTATATTCATTGTGGTGTGATATGGGAAACCTCTTCACCACTAAGATGATGGTGTTTGTTTTAAACAGTGTCTGCGGGAGATGTTGAATATCACTGTGAACAGATCTTATGGAGTCAAATTCATGCCACATACACATTTGCAAAACAATAAAGAATTCCAAAATAAAATATTGAGAGAAAACTCACGATCAGATCTGATTCTGATTCTAGGAGTCAAAATCTACTTTTTTTTTCTTGTTAATTAATTAGTTTACCGACTTAAATATTAAAAACTTTTTTTTTTATTACATATGTAATTATAAGTACTTTTTAAAAATAATTACAATTTACAGCTTTACTGTTACTGTTCATATTATGTTGCAGTTCATATTATGTAAATGTCTAATTTGCATTTGTGTAGCTATATTGTGTAAAATATGTACAGTATGTGCAATAGGCTGTTATGTGTAAGTGGACGGCATGTGGAACAAACCTTAGCCCTCAGGTGTTGTTTCGGTCATTTTAGGTAAAATAATTTTGTACTTGATTCGCAAAAGCTAAATGGTCGTAAATAAATAGTCACACTTGTGTTGTTCGTTGTCAAAAATGACCGCCATAGGAAATGAATGGGATATAGGCAAAAATACAATAATACAGAGAATTGTTTTGTGTGTACAATCTACAAATCAGCCACGATGCAGGAAAAAAAAGTGCACAGCAATGAAGGGGTGACACTCTAAAATATCAAGAGTGCAAAATAGACACATTCCACCCACAGACACACATACAGCTATGGAAAAAATTAAGAGACCACTTAACATTGATTTCTGAACTTGGAGTGGTCTCTTCTCTTCATTTTTTCCATAGCTGTATATGAACCGGTGTGACTGTAACACAAAGCAAGTTTTGTGAAATAAAACTCTTTTGAAATATGTGTGAAATAAAATCAATAATTCAGCCACAATGCAGTAAAAAAAAAAAGTGGACAGCAGAGGTTACACTCTAAAACGTCGAGAGTACAAAACAGACACACCCACTCGAACACACACTCACTTACACGCACACAACACACTATTTTACACACACAAATGAATTGGTGTGGCTGTAACAATTAGGCAAAATTGAGCCAGAAGACTCAAATAAGTGGTTGAAATCAGGTTGATTAAGCTCTGATAAAGCATTCCTGTTAATTTTTATTACATTTCCGTTGAATTTTGATGTTATGTTACAAAATCTTTTTTCTCTTTGTTCAGGTTTGACTATAGTAAAATGACTAATGCTAAAACTGACACTTCAAATCAACATTTAAAAAAAAAAAATCTAAACCAAAATGTAATCTTTGAGAATGTCTAAATATATATCCAAATCCACAACTTCATAAAAATAAGTATTTATGTCTAAAACAACTAGAGAATTTATAACACCATGTCTACACTGAACGCGACAAAGCGACCATTGCAAATCCATTTGTCCTTACATTGATATTATATTACATTGATTTTACTAAAAAAAAAGTTATATTTCAGGTGTTCGTCAATTTTGACTGCGAACAACACAAGTATGACTCCCAAATGAACAATACCAGAGGGTTAAAGGAATTTCACTCTGCAAGTAATAGTGGAAATAAAGTTTAACTGAAATGAATACTCCAACTTAGGGGTATAGTGTAATTTCTATCTTTTTACACATATTATTAAATGCATATTAATTAATTTGGATTGCGTTTTACACATACAGTTGTACTAACTTGCATTTTAAAAATTCTTTAGAACAAGACCTTGCATAAAACAAAGTAACATATTGTTGACAGTGATGCAGGCAAATTTGAAAATGCAAGGGAATGTGTGATCTAAGTTACAGTAAATGAGTGCAGTCAGTATGTCTGTGGGTGGCATACCCGCTTCAAGAAAGAAAAACTCATCTCTCCTGCCTGTATATTACCCCTTGCCATAGCATATCAAATGTAATTTACATTTTACAATAGTCAATAGTACACCTGCCAAAATTATACTGCCCTGCCCAGCTCCACTGTGCAGGTTCACAAGCACATCACAGTTATGCTGGTGACATTTCTGGCTGTGAAGAGTGTTTGTTGAGAAGATTGTGACTCTAGACACAAAGGCAAGAGGTTTTCCAGTGGGCAGTATTATTTCAAGAACACTATTGAAATATAACCATATCATGTTCATTCAGATATTATTTTGAAAATGATTATTTTGATCATTATTTTGATAGTTCAAAATTACTGCTAGTTTTAATGTAAAAGAATGTAATTAACTTGACAAACTATACATCATTAAAAAGGTCTAAGACTCAAGCTTCAATTTATAATTTCGGTATTTAAATCTAACAGTGACAGTAATTGCTTAATTTGTATCAGGTTTTATGAAAATGAAAAATGGAGTCAATACCTGTAATATGAAATATGAGCCTAAGTCGCATCCTTTGAGAAAAAAAAAAAAACTCCTGTACTGTTTTCACGAAATTGCTTGAATAAACAACATCCTTCAGGGCTTTTAGTTCAAAAGCGTGTACATTTGGAGAAATATCAATGGATTATCATATGTTTACTTCATCATCTATAAAGGAGTAATATTTATTCAATTTTTACCCAAGTACTAAACACTCTCATATAATGTCTGTTGCATTCATACTGGAACGCAGGGGGTGCCCTCGCACAAAAAGTGAGACTCACGAAGTCATAAAACATATGACGTTCCATGAATTCCCTTATGTGGACAAAGATATTCAGAGATCGCTGCAGATGAATAAAATGACTGATGAACATTTTGACTGATGAAACATGAAGACAATAGACAGGATTGTGACAGTATGGTTTAGGGGTGTGCAGCGGAGCCTTTATCTGTATCTGTATTTGTAACAATCTCAAAATTATTTGTATCTGTATTCAGATTAAACCGGAACTGGGCGGGGCTTTACCCGGAAGTTCGTACAGTTACTTCAGAAGATCGTTGTCTATGGTATTACAGCCTATATATCTGTTTTCTTTGTAGATATCACCAAAATATGCCTTGTATAACGGAAAAAAATATCTTCTAACTGTCTGAGCCGATAGTCTCGATGGAAGTGCTTCTAGATGTACGTGCAGTTGTGCTTCGGATGACACGAGTTCGAATCCCAGCTCGGGGATCTTTCGTGATCCGATAAATAAATAGTCTATTTAAATATATTCAAAATAAAACGGTAAGGGTACCTACGCATTTCGGAAAAGTATGGAAATTGATTTAAGTAATTTTCAGGCCTGGAAATTATGGAAAATCAACAGGAACGCGGCTACTTGATTTGCGCTCAGTTCATTCATAGAATTTACACTCATTCACTTCACACACTCATTGCGTAGTGATTTTAGAGGTTTGTGTATAATATTGTGATTTCCCTGCATGCTCACCCGTTCCTATGCAGTTTGGAAACTTATGTAATTTCCAGGTCTGGAAAAGTGTGATCTCTTGGCTCACCTGTTATCCAGCAAACATGAGGAATGACTGCTTCAGTCTCAGAATTATTCGGCAGAATTTTTCGCTATCCGTTATTCATTTTGAAGACATTATCCGTGCCTTTCTGAATAAGGTATTCGGCTTTGGGCACACCCCTAGTATGGTTTATCTCTTCAAGCCTTTCCAGTATTTTCAAAAGAATAATGAATATTTATAATGCAGTTCTAATCGACATAGCCTTTAGAATACTATAAAATATATTTTCTGCCTCATTCTGTTATAAGAAGCCACATTGGATCACAGAAGTTTTTTTTTTTTTTTAAAGAGGGACATTTGATTCAAAGTCAAAGTGAGAAGTTTGATCAAATAAATGTGGAATTAAAACAGTGTAGGCATCAGGAAATATAATAAAGACCACAAAAAAAAAAGAAAAGAATTTGAGCCATTTCCTGGCCTGAGAGGTGAAAATGTGAATGTAGCAGTGTGGACAGTAATAAGTATTATTTATAAAATTAAACTAAAGATTCTATCAACAGTATAAAAATATGCACATTGAGAGAAATAAACAGAAGATGCTGGCTATTTCAGACAGTTCACATTAGCAAGTAGTCTATGGCGTGCTTTGAGGGAGGCGTGGCCAGACTTGTTGTGCACGCCCCAGTCCCTGCACTCTGCCTCCATGTCAAAACAATGCCATAAAGTGAAACGCACAGAAAAGTGAAGTGCAAAGAGAAAATGGTAACGCGAGCTCACACTTGACTGAAATACAGAATAAAAGGAGCATTGCATATGAATTAGTAGATGGCCATGGAAAATACTCTATGTGTTGCAAAACAAAAAGATCAAAGTTCTTAAGCTTATTTTACAGCTGTCATTGATTTTTGCAATTATATTTTTATTTTTGCTGTTTTATTTTTATTTTTTGTTTGCAAAAAAAATATTGCTTAATACTTTGTTTATTATTATTAATTCATTCATTTATTTATTTATTTTACAAAACTCAGTTTTATTTCGCAATACTTTGTTGTTTTGCAAAAATATGTGGCATGGATTTGACTCCATATTATAGTCTTAGTTGAGCCTAACTTGCATTCTGGGCCAGTGGTGGTTCTCCTTACCTTTACTGTAATTACAGATGAGATGCAGTTACATATATCAGGAGCTCATAGAACTTCAGAAATGAACAGTTTTCATTTCT
>RJVU01047928.1:2300247-2361252 GCA_003731715.1 Anabarilius grahami | reverse complement strand
TCTGTTTGTTTGTGTGTGTGTGTGCAAGATCTTTGAAACTTCTAACAGATTACAGGTCGCGGATGTCACGCGTGTGTCAGCTCCGGAGTGCAATGACGGTGAAAAAGTGCAAACAATGGTGTCTCCATGAATGACATAAATCACCGACATGAAACGCCTGTCACCTTCCCTCTGTTAACCATCAATCAGCCCTACACAGAGTGAAATGATGGGCTCAAGCTCGCTTACCCTCTGCCATTCTGTCTCTCTCTATATCTGTCACTTCCTGTCCTCTGATTGGTATCTTCTCATCACTCTTGAGATTTTATTCCTCCTTATCTACTTTTTACAATCTTTCTGTTGGATTTCCATCTCTACAGCCTTCAATCAGTCTCCCTCTTTTTGCCAAATTTTGCGTCTCTTTCACTTTCATATCTGGTCCCTCGGTCAGATTGACAGAGACTGATAATGTTGTTCTTTTCTATAAAGTCCAGTTTTCTGATGGTCTAAACTTGTCCTGATGGAACGTCAAATGTCATCATTCCTTTACTGTCATGTTGTTTCAAACCCCTATGACTTACTTTCTTCAGTGGATCACAAAAGGAGATGTTTTGAAGAATGCGCTAATCGCTTTTGCCATGCTTTCAAGCTTCAGAAAGACTCCAGAGGTGCCATAAAAAGAGTCTTAATAGTAGTTCAAATGAGTCTTTTGAATTCAAAAGTTTTATGTTTTAGTTGTTATTGGGTTTCCATCTGTTCATGCAAATTGAGAAATTGTTTAAACAAAATGAGTTAACACAAGATGCAAATAAAACTTAGGAAATGTGCTTTAAAAAGGCATACTCTCATGCTCTCTGATTTAAAAAAAAAAAAAATTATTCTGTAAGAAGGCATACACAAAAAGAACGATAGAAATACATTACTGAATAAGTTGCAGCTGCCATTAGAAGCTCCAGTTCCCACAGAAACCTGAGATTCGCGCTTAGGACTGCACATTCGCATTGGCTTGTCTAGTCTGAAAAATACGCTTTTCTAACGCTATTTGAGCATAAAAACAACATTTATGGGACAGTTCATGTTAGATTTTGTTGCTGATTTGAAATATGTTATTTAATTGTGAGTTCACCAACCAGTTTTTGAGATTACAGGATTCCCTCATTCAAATAGATAGGACTTGGTCTTGGATGCCCGAAATAGCTGCCCGGAGGCGTTGCAAACATGGCCGCCAAGTGAACAGATTTTCCTTGAAAGGGACTTTGCCTTAACCTAGCAGGCATAGTTTGTCTGAGCATTTTATCTGCACACTCTAAAATGCAAGTAATTTATTACAAATAAAAGATTTTGTTCTCTTGAATGCATTTGATAGAAACACTGCTTTATTTGCAAATTGTTTTTCCAGTATTACACCCTTTTTTTGTACATTTATTTCGCAGATTGGATGGAAACATTCCCTGTATGATTGTTCCCTCCAGTGAGCTGAATTATTGAGATGAACTCGAGCAAAATTAGATTTGTAAATGAATCATTCAGATGTGTTTGTTGAACTGGATCAACTGATTCATATGAAAGATTTGATTCTGAGTCATTCACATAATTGTGGTAGGTTTGTGACACAAAGGTATTGAATGGCTTCAGAAGACCTCATATGGAGCAATTTTTAATATCCCTTCCCTTCCCTTTTTTTTTTTTTTGTGTTATTTTGGAGCTTGGCAGCCCCAGTCCTCATTCACTTTCTTAATATTGAAAACAGTGGCAAGGAGTTTCTTTAGAAATTCACCTTTTGCCATCCACAGAAGAAAGAAAGTGCAGGTTTGGAATGGCATGAGGGCGAGTAAATCATTACAGAAGTTTTGTTTTGGGTGATGTATCCTTTTAACTCAAACATTCAAATTCACACACTGGTGAAAGAAAAATGTATGCTCGTTGGCTATGGGGCTTTACGCTAACTTTGTTTACCAGACCTTGTGATTTATGTTTGCTTCAGTCTTAGTTCTAACCTTGGATGCCTCAGTGGCTTTGACTATTCGTGTATTCATGAACAGATTTAGCTGAACTGGCTCGCATTCCATCTTGAGGTTTCGTAGAGGTATTAGTATTCACAGCCTGCACAAAAGCAACTTTTTTTTTTATTAATTTTTTCTCCCCCCAGCTCAAGATTCATTCCTTAACCAGCTGGATCCAGAACACATTGTCAATCTGTCATCAGGGCAGTTGACCTTTTGCTGCTCTGATGGACCATCAATGTCCCTCTCAGATCAAAAGGAAATGTCTCAGACTCTGTCTCAACAAACGGTTCATCAGTGTGCAGCCTATGTGACTTAAATAAAATCTTTGCAACTGAATAATAACGAATGGTGGCTGAGAGTATGGAAGTATCTTGCAGTCTGTCAGCACTGTCTCTCTCTTCTCAAACAACAGCATGCTGTGCTGATGTGAAGGCACTGTTTGTCTTGTCGCCACGAGGTGCTGTTCCATTGACAGCATTGTTTCAGATGTGATGAAGTGTGAGCGTGGTTTTGGCAAGAAAGGCTTAGCATGAAATGTGTTGGCTTTGTCTGTTAACAGCCCCTTGAGCAAACTGGTTCAACTGTTTCTTTTTTGGAGGGAAATCTATTATTGAACATTGGAGGGGTGGTCTTACTCACTCTCTCTCCCACTCGTTCTTTGTTATACTTACTAAATAATAATGGATTTTGTGTAACAATAAAAGTTGTCCATGTGTGAGCATGTTTCTGTATTTTGTTTTTGTGTACGTGTGTTTGTTCTACAGCTGGAGGCCAGAGGTTTGAGTCTCTGTAGCCGTGACACGGTCAGAGCAGTCAGTCTCTTCAGGTCACTCTCATCTAAAAGGCCCTCAATGTTCACTGCGACGCATGCTCTACTTATACACAATTCAAACATAATTTTCTATTTGAGCATACTGTGTCTGATCACTTTAACTTGATTTGATTAATTTTCTTACATGCACAGATTGTTATGTAGCATATTGTAAAGGTCAGTAGTGAACAAATGCTCCTCCTGTTTTACCAGATAAGACATTTTAAGTCTATACAGTGGATATATATACTTTTATTCAGCAGGGATGTATTTAAATAATCAAAAGTGACCGTAAAAACATTTTTAATGTCACAAAAGATGGTAACACATTAGAACCTTAACAGTCATTAATAAATAGCTACAGGAACAAGTGAGTAACGAAATATTAACATTCTAGTAACTGCTGTTGACTAACAACTCTGATTAATGGATTATTAATAACTCAGTTAATTGTGGTAGTTAATTATTAGCTATTCAATAACTACTATTTTTTCATACCTCCTAGAGGACAGCTAAGAACTATATACGGGTTCATAATTAATGTGAATAATGCATAATGTATGATTAATTCTAAAGTAAAGATCACGGTAACCCACTAGTAATGACTCAAGTATTACCGAATCATTCTAGAGGAATTACTAATTATTTGGAACAGTATTCTGAAGTGAAAAGCATGATAACTCTCTGGTAATGACTGAAGTCATTGTAATTGTGATTTTGAGGTTTTTGTAAGGTTTTGGATAGTAATTCCTTCTGAAGGATTTGGTAACACTTGTCATTATTAGTGGGTTACCATGATCTTTAGTTTAGAATTAATTATACATTATGCATCATTCACATTAATTATGAACTTGTATTTAGTAGTTCTTTTGGAGGTAAAAAATAGTAGTTACTGATTAGCTAATAGCGAACTACCACATTCAACTGAGCACTATTAATTACTAACTAATTAATCAATCAAAGTTTCTTGTTAGTTAATAGTAGTTACTAGAATGTTAATATTGCATTACTTATTTGTTCCTTTGTAGATATTCTTTAATGATAGAACAGTATTCTAAAGAGTTACACAAAAGATATCTATTTCAAATAAATGCTGTTCTGTTGAACTTTCTATTCATCAAAGAATCCTGAACAAAATGTATGACAGTTTCCTTAAAAATATTGTTATAAAACAAATGCAAAAAAATAAAATAAAACTTCTTTCAACATTCCTTATTATATAAAAATAATAAGGAATGTTTCTTAAACACCAAATTAGCATATTGATATGATTTCTGAAGAACCATGTGACATTGAAGACACATTTTAAATCTTTACAAATAAAACTCTTTCTGATTATGCTATGTTAGGTACTTGACAAAATAGTGTTGTCTTTGAGAAATGGTACAAACATGTTACTTGCGGTAAATCAAGAAAACAAGAGATTCAAACAATAAGGGCCCTATTTTAACGATCTAAGTGCATGGCGCAGGTGCACTTAAAAGGATAGTTCACCAAAAAATGAAAATAAGCCCATGATTTACTTCAGACGAACACAATCCAAATTATATTTAAAAATATCCTTAGTCCTCCAAGGTTTATTACAGTAGTGAATGGTAGGCCATATTCTGAAGACAGAAAAAATGCATCCATCCATAAAAAAAATGAATCCATATGACTCAGGAGGGTTAATAAAGGCCTTTTGAAGCAAAGGGATGCGTTTTTGTAAGAAAAATATCCATATTTAAAACTTTATAAATTCAAATAACGAGCTTCCAGCAGACGACCGTACGCATACTGTGCACGTCAATTTGGGTGGAAGAGCAACCTTTGACCTGACACGATGACGCACGCGGAGGCGCAGAGTAGAGAGCAAAACAAAACACTGGTCACGAATTAAAAGTTTAAAATTAGAAATTTTAAAGAGAAATGTTGGAGGATTTCAATATAAGAGAAGAGGAGCTTGAGTTTGTTGCCCAGCCGTATTTGTTTGAACCGTGAGAGGCATCTAAGCTTATGATAATCCTACATCCTGCGTCAGAGGATTACTCATTTGGCGCAAGTCGACTTGCGCATTCTGCGTACGGTCTTTCGCCGGAAGCTAGTTGTTTGAATATAAAAAGTTTTAAATATGGATATTTTTCTTAGAAAAACGCATCCCTTCGCTTCAAAAGGCCTTTACTAACCCTCGGGAGTCATATGGATTCTTTCTTTTTATGGATGGATGCATTTTTTCTGTCTTCAGAATTTGGCCTACCATTCACAACTATTATAAACTTTGGAGGACTAAGAATATTTTTAAATATATCTCGGATTGTGTTCGTCTGAAAGAAGATAGTCATATACACCTAGGATGGCTTGAGGGTGAGTAAATCATGGAATAATTTTCATTTTTGGGTGAACTATCCCTTTAATATGTCCAAATCCACTTTTGCTAGTTTAACAATGGAAAAAAATGGTCGGCGCCAGGCGCATGGTCCAAAAGAGTTGTACTTAGTCTCTTAATGAGTCATGGGTGCGTTTTGGGTGTAACATTCAATAAACCAATCAGAGTCTCATCTCCCAATCCCTTTTAAAAGGGATTCGCTATTTACAAGTGGAAAGACTGAATGCTTCTTCAGAGAGGAATCCTTTTATTTTTAATATTTAAAAATGTTTGTGTGCTGCTGTGTGTCCCTGTGTGTAACAAGCAGAGTGTATGTGCTCGGTGCACCCCCTATTACTAACATATTACTACTGCGCCCTTTGAATATATGTTTATGTTTATGAACACAAATCACATAAACTAAATGGTCCAATCCTTTGTTCCACTAAGATTTATACAAAATGTTTTATAAATGTCTAGTTTTTTTTGTTGGTTTTTTTACTCGTTTACAATTCTTAATCCTTAATATGAATGTGTATAATTATTCAATTCAATTTGATGTAATTTTACTATACAATTTTAATTTGTTAAACAATTTGAGTGTACATATTGTGCCTTTAAAATACACACAGATGTTTAATGTATTTCGTTCTTGCAGTCATCCAGCTATTTTTTTCAGTTCTTAAAGGCATTTCCTCCTCTTCACAAGTTTTCACTTTATTTTCATTTATAATTACTTTTCGAACAAAAAATATTTTGTAGATATTGTCACTTATTTTAAGATAATTCTAAAGAAATGTTAAAGATTAATAATCTCAAACTGACTGAAAAATCACAAATAATTAAATGGCATTAAAAGAATGTTCAGAGTTCAAAATGTAACCAGGTGAGAATGCCATCATAGTATTTGCATACTGAATTCTGTTTGATTCGCTTTCCTGTATGATTTTGCTTGTTTCTATGACTTTTTTTCAATTTATTCTATTTGCTGTCCATACCACCTGCATCTTTTACTTTTGCTGTTTATTAATACCCTTCTTTCAATCCAATTAATTAACAGATTCTTGGTAAACACATATAATGATGGTCACAAGCATGATTACTTGCAGCAGTATTGCACATTGCCTGCCTGTACACAACAACCGCGTCTCATACGGAATTGCATTCATTAAACATAGAGACCTTAATGTGTTTTTTTTGTTTGTTTTTGTTTTGTTTTTATCTGTAATGACTACATGGTATTGTTGTGTTTTCACGTGGAAGATATATTGAAAGAAATGTAAATGTGTGTTCAAAAACAGGTATCGGACCTTTGTCTCAGAGGACGCAGGGCCCAACACTCTAGTCGCAACAGTGCTTGCCAAGGACCCAGATGGAGATGGGATCACATACAAAATTACAGCAGGCAATGAGGAGGGCAACTTTGTCATCGACAACCAGAAAGGTGAGACATCATGTTTCAAATTTGTTTTTTACGCTCTTGATCTCTCTGACGGCCGATTCACGCTTCTTGTACATTCACTAAGGAACAGTCCAGTAGAAAAGCCTTAATTTAGTGGTTTCTTTCAAACTCTTTACATTACCTTACATTGCATCATATTGTACATTAGTAGTTTAACTATTATAATAATTTAATAATTTTTAAATGTACTTTCACACTAGGATGATCACAGCAAGGCAGCTATTCAAACTTTTATCCTTCTTTTAGCTTAGATATAATTTAGATACCAAATAAATCTTTTATGATTATTTAATGTATGGGCTTTTTATCCCTTTATTAGAGACGACATTAGAAAGAGACATGAGTGGAACAGGATTGTGTGTCAAACATGTGTTGGACTTGAGATTTACAGTATAGTGAAGATAGAAATGTATAATTTTTGTACAGGTGGTTGAGATGGGGTTAAGCATGTGCGTTTTGCATTCCGACTGGAAAAAAGATTTCTCTAATCTGAAGGATCCTTAAGGTTTATTGAAGACACAATGTTTTTAGTGTGAACATCTGGTAAACAGCGAAATCCAGAATGACGGAGAGTGCGAGTGAAATCAACAGCAACATCTGTTTGGGCAGTCAAGTACATGAGATCCTCCATGATTTGAAGTTCTTAATATTGAACCAAAAGTACAAACTTTACTGTATCATTTACATTCCAAATAAGTTGAAACGTAGCCATGCATGATCCATTAATCATTTTTTATTTTTAAAGTAATCACTAAAACAAACAAGTAATTGCTACTTTCACAAATACAAAATTAGCCTCTGTGTAATTATAAAGATATAATTATTGTAAAGTGTTTCTTTTGTCTAAATTGTTAAAAAAAAATCTGAAATAATGTGAATATGAAATCCTGTTTCTGCCTCAGGGTAAAAAAATAGAAGGTAATTCTTAGGCAAAGACAAGAAAACAAGAGAAATGAAATCATAATTCTGATATAAATTCGCAATAATTAGTCAAGAAAGTAGCCACCAAAGATAGTTACAATTGTGAGGTATGAAGTTGCAAAATTATTATTATTATTATTATTTTAAACTCTGAAGCATAAATGAGAAATATGAAAGATCCAGTTGGTATGCTTTTTATTTGTTTGTCAGTCTGTACTTTATATGAACCATATGTGTGTACAGATCAAACACTTCGAGTCCCTTGATGATTACAGAGCTTTTCACTTGGTGTTGGCGCACATTTATGTTAACTAATATGAAAATGTAATGTCTATTTATCTCCTGCAGTTCTGAAGAAATGTAGTAATGGCTCAGTAAATATAATATTTATTGTCAACTAAATACAAATTTGTTAACTCCTCAAAGTAACAGTATTTGCTAAACAGCCCACGACTTAATTGCCGCACACTCCTTAACTTTGAAAGAGCTAGACATGTTTTGATGGATTGCATTTTGATTGAAGAAGATCAGTCCTAAGATATGGACTTCACTTGTCCTTCTCACAAAATATGTTTGCTGCTTACGTTCACAGTGCTTCAATTTAGTGCTCCATTCAGGTGATTCAAACATGTACCGCTTCATTGGAAGCACCGCGCTTCCTTGAAGAGTGTCTCTGTCGATTCCCTTCCCTGCATATTCTCTCCATTCTCTATTCTAAAGATCAAAGCGTTCCTTTATTGCCCCTTCTGCGGCTCGTCAGATCTCTGTCTCTCCTGAAATTCCCCCTATCATTCATTAGAGCCTCTCCTCCATTAGGTTGTTTTTGTTGGGGAGAAGCACGGCCCAGGTGCTTGGTGCTCGTTGTTAATTTACTGTAACTCACAGAGGAATGTGCTCTGCTTGATTTAATACCCCTTTAAGGATTCAAACAGCAGAGTCAATAAGATGATCAGGCCTTTTGTATTAAAGACATAAATACAAAGACCGCATCCGGTCCATGAAGGAAGTATTTACCGACACGGTGGCGGAGTGTTTACACTGATAATCAGCCAGATCATCGGCAGCACACAGCACCTGTCAAGCGTTTTTATTTTCCTCTGTTATTTGTAGTGTTTTGATTTTCCCTTAGTTCTTTGTCCTGCTAAAAGGCCTTGCGTTAAACAAGGTTCCATCATCCTAATGCCTGGCAATGGAGAAATGCATTGCAAAGAAGAAAAGACTGCCAGAAAAGATATTTGGCTGACAAGCTGTTAACATTGTACAAAAGCTGATAAATTGTGTAATTAAAGTGCTCCTATTATGCAATTTTAAAGGTTCCTAATTTTGTTTTGGAGGTCTCCTACAACAGGATTACCTGCATCAAAGGTAAAAAAAATTATCATAATATACATTGCACATCATCACATTTTTCAAAGATTCTCTGTCTGAAGATTCAATCTCTCTAAACCCCTCTTTTCCAAGATTCTACTCTGTTCTGATTAGTCAGATGGCCCAGTTTGCTGTGATTAGTCTACCGAAACGCCTATTACCGTAACTGAACTTCAGCTACGGAGGCTTCCTCAGTCCTCAGCGATTGTACACATTGTAAGGACAGTAATGGTGGCGTTGATTTTACCATATCAATTCGAGTGTGAGTCCGATGCCGAAACATTGGAAGAACTAGTTATTTAACCCGAACCTCCATGGCAAGGACGAATTGAACAGGACATTTCTCAGTGCTACACTACTCCGTTCGTCGTACATTGACATGTTGCAACTGTAATTCCTCTACATCAGCATTAACCAATGAATGTCAATCAACAAAACTGTGTATATATTTCAAATGTATTGAGGTGCACATGTGTGAACTCTATTATTATCTGTATCAATAATGGTGCATACATTAGCCAAGCACTAATGTGAATGACTGATGTAACATTAAAGTTTGTAAAACAAATCTTGCTCCATCCTTTATTATTACTCAAAGAAGCAAGAACAACAGACAATCTGCATTAATGGACACAGTTTTAGGTAATAGTGGGCCACAGCTGATTAGCAGAAGTATTTCAGTAAGATAGTAAAAACGCGAGTTAGCCGGTTAGCTGGAGAACTACACAATATAAAAGACAAAATAACGTATTGAAAACCCACACATCCTCATCCTTTGGAAGTGTATACAAAGTATACAACACAAACTAGCTACAGTGTTTGAGGGAGGGTCAAAGTAGACATTGTTCGTGGGCAGCCAGTGAAGACCATAGGTGAGCATTATGCAAATTTGTTACATTGTTACGTATATGTTACAGAAGTAAGACTGGAATTACTGACGACTCATTTTGGAAGTTCAGAATCGATTCTTTTCTTGGGAAACAATAGCTTTATTTATCGTGCATTTTGATCTTGAAAACTGTGCAGACATTTTACATTCACAAACAGCTATATTACACACTGCATGAAAGGTGATATCTGAAAAAGCATAATAGGGGCACCTTAAGGATGCTCTTGATGTGTCCAGCAATCCATAAAAGAGAATACTTTTTTTTTTCCATGTGAAAATATGAACATTCTGTCAATCTGTGGGAATGAGTTTTATATATTTATTTACCTATACTGTACTTTCATTAGAAAAAATAAGTGTTTTTATTTCAATTGTATATCTTTAGAAGTGTTCATTTTCTCACATTGCTGTCATAATGACTTTATCTGTTAGTCACAGTTATAATCTCTGCCCTTCGATCTGTTTTTGTAACTGTTTAGAGTGAAATCATTGTTCATTGTCGTAAGAAAGTATAGAAACTCACCACCCCCTTTCCAAAAGTTCCTCATTTCTTTCTTTCAAAGAGATTTTTTTTTATAAGATATGATAAGATAATAAGATGTAATCCTACTGCGCTACTTCATCATCATGTGTCTGATTTAAAGCTGACTAGACCTGTAGCCAAAATAACTAATGAAAATAACTGTTATTTTTACCATTCCAGTCAAATTGTGTGCTGCACACATCAATGGCAGCTTGATGGTGCTGGCATAGTGCTTGATAATTATAAGAAATGTTTATTGAGCAGCAAATCGGCATATTAGAATGATTTCTGAAGGATCATGTGACACTGGAGACTGGGAGTAATGCCTACGGAAAATAAAAGTTTGCCATCACAGGAATAAATTACATTTTAAAATATATTAAAATAGAAAACAGTTATTTTAAATTGTAATAACATTTCACAGAGTTACTGTATTACTGTAATTTTGATTTCATTTCAGCCATGGTGAACAACATAAGAGACGTCTTTAAATAAGTAAACAAACAAAAAATTATTATAATCTTACCGACCATAAACTTTTGAATAGTGGTGTGTATGTGATCAATCTCTTATGTGTAGGCTGCATTAAGGTGAGTTAAGTAAATGCTTAAAGCTTTAATTAACTTCCAGCAATTTTGTTGATGAAGTTAACAGTTAAGCATTATTTTTTGCTATTTCAAATCAACGGGTAATGCCAACCCAGGCTCAATGGAAAAGCGTGCCTGTGGCGATGTTTTGTAACACTTTCAAAGTTAAATGTCCAGTGAGTGGCGCTTTAAGCTTTAAGTTCAGTTTTACCCAAAACGGACGAACGTGTATCTGGCAATGCTTTATTTCATTGATTGTTGTATGTTTCACTGCAGTTCGGAAATTAAATGTTCGGTGTGTGTGCTGCTAAAAGATTAATGCTCTATTGCATTTGAAAATAATGTACCACCTACACTAAACCTTAAACATACAGAATAGTGTTAACAAAAGCAGATGTGCTGTAAAAACACATTTGCTGAAACAAACAATCCAATTTAAGGGCTTCTATAAGACTTTGAGTTCTTTTAACGTGACTCATGTTTTGTAAGACTTGTATCCGAGCACTCTGTATCACAAGTGCAATGCTGTACCAGGTAAGCTACTGAGCAAGTTTACTATATTAGAAAAGCCATATGGAGCTGATTATGTGACAAAAACATCAAAATGTATTAGTTGACAAAAGATGCACTGTGGTAAATGTGTTATGAGGTTATGACATAGTATTATGCACAAAAATAAGTCTTTATTAATTGATAATCTGCCCCTGTAATCATAATTTTGTGTGAAAAGGAATACAAATGGTTGGTGTTTTACTGCCACTAGTGTTTATTTCAGCTAAAAACTGCAGTTATTTGTATGTATGTGTTATTTGTTTTTAGTTTTGCAAAAATATAGGTAGAGGCACGTTTTTTTGCGTAATGCGATTGAATATATATATTTTTTTTTAGTATGCATTCATAAAATTTTATTTTAGACTGGCTAATGGTAGGTTAAGGTGTTAAAAAAAAAAATTATTTTGCACTTTTTATTTATTTATTATTTTCAGAGTACAAAAAAAGTCCACATTTTGGGTATGTGGTTTGCTCTTGCTCACAGCGGGCATGACAGTGATGTAAACTGGCATAAAGAGAGGGCCAGTGGCATACCATTCACCCTCATGTATGGAGACATTTGCTTGTCATGCCCCTGGAGAAACAAAATCTCTATGTTTGATGTGCACTGATATGTGCTGGCTGCCTCTTTCATCTGCGTCCTGTTCTAGACTCCTCCAGTGTACTACATACTAATCATAATAGACACTTCCAGCTCAAGGACAGATAAATCACACACGGATCATTACTGAAATTTCTGTTGCTTAAGCTGCCAGTTTGTCAATATTTATAATCCTGGCTCAAGAATTTTATTTAATTCTGTGTATATTTCTGTTTAAAATCATTGGCGGTGATGCGTATTGTAGTAATTCCTCTGTATGGTTTGAAACAATGGTTTTTAAAAAAAAAACGTTAGTAGAGTCTCAACAGATTAGCCTGTGGCTCTCATAGCCTGTAGTTGATACAACTGTCGAGAGAATAGAGTTAAAACCTGTGACAAGAATCCTCATGGCACAAAATACACACACACACTCATTTCAGCCCTCACTAACATTGGGATGGGGAGGTAGTGCGACTTGGGGTGTTCAGACTGAACTAGAATTGATTACATGTTCTTTTTCCCCTGAGTTGTGCCACAAAAGGACTAGTGTTATGCATTAGAATCAATTCAAGAAACTAGAGTACATGTGATTTCCCTCCTGCCAAGTCTGTGTCAGTTGATGTGCTGGTTTCTTTAATGTCCCTTTGCTGCTAGCTGGAGATAGCAGTCATCTAGCTCTTTAGATTATGAATGCAGAGCTGAATGCAGCAGAGTCTAATGCGCTCTCCAGAAAGAGATGGTGCTGTATGGTGTACCGCGGAGGGTCACGTAGGAGCTGACTCCGGCTGTCTCTGCAGATAAGACACAATGTATGAAGCATAACGTTTTCCCTGGCACATTCACAACAACACACATATTCATCCATAAAAACATACAATATATACAGGATTTTTGCATAGTACAAACCTCAGGAATGGCAAATATACTCATCACTGCCTTAAAGGTCAGATATAGCCTATCTGCATTATGAATGAGCGCTGAGAGATTAGTCTTCATGGGTCCATGTTTATTCATCAAGTTTCATAGCTTTTACGTGATTTTATTTCACATACTGTATAAAGCGAGTGTCAATAATAGCATGTGAAATGCAGCATTGCATGCAAAGAATGCAGCTCAGATCTGGCTTTTCTGACTCCCTAATAAACACATTTTATCTATTTATATGAGATAGTATTAATACTGTGTCGAACTAACAAGGAATCAGTTGCTAGTGAGGTTGAATGGTGTTTGAGTGGGATTTAGGCGAGGGTAATGGCCAATTAAATGTTGCTATAAATGTTTGACTGTCACCCCACACAGGACTGATCCGTCTGCGCTCCAGCCCACCTCCCAGACTTCAGGGAGTAAAGTACATCCTGAACGTAACAGCAACAGATGATAACGCCTCTGGTGGGCCGCAACCACTCTCCACCATTGCCCAGGTCATTGTTGGAGTTGATGATGTAAACAACAACAAGCCTGTGTTTGAAAAGGTACTATGTATATTAATTATCTATCTATCTATCTATCTATCTATCTATCTATCTATCTGTCTATCTGTCTGTCTGTCGCAGTCATACAATTTTTTAAGTTAACATTGAAATAACATTTTAGCAATACTATACTGAAAATATCATCCATTCATATAGCATTATTTTTTAATGTAGATATGTGTCTTCTATATTTATATACAACATCTTCCTCCATCCTAATGATATGAATAATAAATAATGTATAAATAAAAAAGCTATCTTATACACACACACACATACATACACAGGGCCTACAGTTAACACTTGCCAAGTGCCAAATGCAAGTAAAGTCTGTGCTGGCGAGTAAATTAAACATTGTCAATCGCTTGTTGGCCGGTAACATTTTAATGAATTCTAACAATTCAATGTTGTGAGAACATGAACGTGAACAACGGTGAACGAAGCTCGGGACAGGTCACAGGCCAACGCTGCATCGTAACGAAAGTTTAAGCCTTGCCAATGTAAATATTAAAGCGCAAGAAGACGTGAAAGGGAACTCGATTCATTACTCGCACTATGTGTGGAATGTTTCATGTGTGCACAAATAAGCTCTCTTTCACATCTTCTTGTGCTTGAACAGACAAATTCAAACAAAATAATGTAAAAAATGACAGTATCTGCTAGTATCCTTGTAAACAGTCGGCTACGGATTAAGTGAATGTAAACAGTAGAGAAAGACAACACGTGTAAGAGTATAAGTACATTGGATCCTCGCATTAGTCTTAAATCCTGTCCTTATCATCCTGCTACTCTCTACGTTTTTAATGTTAATCAAACAATAAAAGACAAAGAAAAAATCACTCACTGCTCTTGACTGAATAACTTTTGTAACTTCAATAAGGATTAACTGCATATTTTTGCAAAATCAATTTCATGGCCGGTACATTTCCTTAAGTCACAGTGGCACAAAGTTAGTTTTAGGCCTTGCGCACACACACACACACACACACACACATATGCGCAACCTTTGCATCAGGAACCCAACTATGACACCTTCAAATTCTGTCTCTTCTGTTCTGTAGGTTTTGTTTATCTTTTCTCTTGCATATTCACTCTATACACTACAGTATATTTTGTGCCTCTTTACTTTTCTCTCCATTTCATCCGCTCCAACTTTTTTCCTTTCTTTTTTTCCTCGTGAGATATTATTAGCAGGGCAACCTGGGCTGCTGCTCGATCAGCTGAAGACTGTTTTAATTAAGGTGTTTGAAATATGTGCTGAATCATTATGGGTATACTTGCTTCTTGATGTCTCCAGTAAATATGGGTTGAGTGCAACACTGGATATATTTAGAGGGTCTTAATCTCCCCAGGCTGCATAGTGAGGTGAGGAGATGCTTGGCCATGGGCAGATGGTTAGTACTTACAAACTTCTCTTCAGGTCTGTGGAGCATTTTGTTTGAGTTTCTCTTGGCAGGGTGTGAAGTAAATTAGCATCCACTGAGACGCAAGACATCCCTTTTTGAGCCAGCGTAGAGAAGCTAAAGTGGCAGTTCTTGCTCCATTGAAACACCTCAGAGCCAGACTTCTCAGAACAAAATAAATAAATAATTTGCCAATGCCACTACTCAGCTTCAGATATTTTAACCCTATTCTGTTTTTGTGCTCATTCTATTCTTTGCCTGCTTTCTATTTATCTTAGCATCTTTTTAGTTTTTCCCTGCCATTCTAGCTTCATATAATGCCTTTTTATGACTTGTGGGGAAAAGTGGGGAAAAGGCTTGTAACTACAAAGTGAAGTTCTTTGTTGTTTTTATAAAACTCCCACCTGAACCTCCTTCCTATTCCCCCATCATACCTGTGTTCTGGAATACCAAACTGTTCCTGTGGATTTGTGAACATCAGTGGCCGTGTTTCTCCACTGAGCAGTTCTCTTGTAGGCCCACAGCATATGTGTTTTATTGCCAGGTTTCCATAGGTCTGTGAGATGGACTCACGAGTGCTACAACGCTTGATGTTTCCACTTCCAACCTTATGGGATTTCACGCTCACTTTACTGATTGAACAACACAGAGTTAGGGGCCGGGTTTTAGCTAGCTGCAGGATGAAAGACCATTACAGGCAGGACCATGTCCCTTGTTATTAATTAGGTGTCAGAAGTGGCCATCAAAGTAGACGCTGTTGGACTGATTTGGGAATTGTCGCCATGTGTTTTAAACGGATTTATTTACTGTATTTGTTTTCCCAGAGTTTCATCTAACCTCAGCTATCTTAAGCTGAGCAAACTAATGATGAAGGGGAGGCAGTGCTTGCTTTATTTTTGCGATTACGCACACTCATACACACGTGAGGATGAAGAAGGTGTGTGGGTGGTGGAGCATGGCTGCATTATCAAGGCTTATTCCAGACGTCTCCACAGATTCAGTGGGATGGAATTGATTCAAGGGCGCTTCAATTATGAAACAGAGATGAATCTCAACAGAACCAAAGAGATAAGGATTAATACGCCTCCTCTCTCATTCTTCATACCGTCATTGTGTCCAGTCTACAATGTTTACTGCATTTCTTTCTTTCTCTTTTTCTTTCTTTCTTTCTCACTTAAGCAGCATCCACTAGAAGTGGGCAATATGACCACATATTTTATAATATGATTAATTTTATTTCATTACAACAATATATATCATGTAGGGCCTAGATATTTTATGTTTGTTATATAAAAAAGAACAAAGAAGCAAGTGGGACAAACAATAGGACAAATATGATAGAGATACAATTTAAATAAACTAAGTTTTCAGGTATAGTAGGTTTATTTAACATGTATAGGCCTACATTTATTTAACAGCTTTTGTTGTTTGATTAACATTATTGACACAAACAGGTATTTTAGGCTGCTGTCACTTTAAGATGTACTGACACACATCCGGTTTTTACCAAGCTGTTTAAATTCACTTAAGCCATAACCGACTGTATTTTTGTGAGATCCTCCACATGATGGGCATTTTGAAAACTATGTCTCTATTTGACCAATCAGGTGCAAAGGGAACTAAATTCGGATTTGCGTGCTGTCTGAGAGAGCACTTTTGGTGTGTGTCTTTCAGCGCCTCACTACATTGAGTTTTTTAATAATAAGTTAGGTCGCTAAAAATAGAGCTGAAATATGGGACTCTCCCGGGGAAAACGGGGCATCTGGTCACCCTGGTACTAGTTCACTAGTAACACAGTAGTGTGTTACTAATAGTGTTACTAATACTGGTATTATTGGTACTAGTTCACAGCAGTTCACAGTGGCCCTCAGAGATCCTGCTTTTGAAGTCAGTTCTCAAATTTTGACTGGAGATGCATTTGAGACACATTTCCACCAGGTGTAAACAATAATGTATCTCGACTGGCCCCTTGTGATCTAGTCCACTGGGAGAGAGATCTTAATACCAAGTGTAAACAACCTTATTAAATTTGGTTTACCCCTTTGTTTCTCTTTCTCCCCCACCTCAACCCACCCCACCCCACAGTGTGCAGAGTATAAGGAGAAGGCCTCAGTTCTGGAAAATAAGCCAGCAGGAACATTTGTGCTGCAGGTCCATGCAGATGATGCTGATGAAGGAGCCAATGGAAAAGTCACGTATGGTTTCATGCATAAAGACAGCACTGTTCCAGCCTTCAGCATTGAACCAGAAACAGGTAGCGATTCAAGCACACATAATCAATGAGCTCATTCATGGTTCAGTGTATACCCAATTACTGTACTAAAAGCATGAAAGTAGATGACTCCATTGTCATTCCTTTCAAAATCATCAGATGTCATTTGTAGGGGTGTAACAGTACAGAAAATTGACGGTTGGGTACATACCTCGGTTTTAAAGTCACGGTTTGGTACGGATTCGGTACAGCAGGAGGGAGAAAACTAAACATACATTTTTTTTTTTCTTTTTTATTAAACAGTGGTTTACTGAACAAATTATGTCTCTGTCTTTAAATAAATTCAATTATAATTAAAATTTTATTAAGGATAAAAAATCTATCTCTGCTAATGCTGTAAACTATATATAGGGAGCACTTATTTAAATTAAATTAAGTTGCTATTTATTTTTAGATATAACAATCAACACATACATAAACATTTTATGCAAACATGTAAATTGCATATAAGGCAGTTTTTGCATTAACTTCTGAATCTGTTTCTACTCCGATTCAATGTTAAAATATATTCATTTGACATTTACACAGTAGCCGTCATAACTTATTTTCATGACAGATTTATTTAAACATATATTAAACATATACATTAAATAATCAAGATATAATGAATATATAAGTTAATATAGTGCATATATGTAGCAAAAGAGTTCATTTCTCTAGCGAACTAACACACTGAATGTCATTTCTGAGGTAAATGCTACGTGACATTGTTTATAAGCTATTTCATTGATGTCTTTCCGTGGTTGAAACACTGATTGAGCGATTACATGAGATACGTTTCAGTAAGACGTTCTGTATCTTTCAACATACCTTCAGATGTTCATTTAAATATTATTCTCTAACTAGTAGGCTATTAAAGAGGAAGAGATGATCGTGTTCACTCGTGCTCCGCACTGCCGCTTGAAATGAGATGCCTGTACAGTGATCTATCATGCCACATCAAAGAGCGACAAAATGGCCTTTATTGTTTGAATTTCATGATAAAATGGACAGAATTTGAGGGATGAAACTTTGTTTCTTATCGAAAGTAACAAAACACAGAGCTTATTGTGATTATTGGAGGTTAACAGTGGTTAAAGGTGGTTAATGGGCTATACAACTCGGTATTCGTCGGTACACGTGTACCAAACCGAAAGACGTGTACCAAATTTTTTCGGAACGAATGCATGTACCATAACCCCTAGTCATTTTTTAAGAAGTCACAAGATTTGGAACAGAACTTGTTTTAGTTAACACAATATTTTTTTAATGTCTCAGTAAGCACTCTCTTATAATGTCATCATCATAATCATCATCATCTCTCTCGCTTTCTCTCTCTCTCTCTCTGTCTGTCTGTCTGTCTGTCGTTCTGCCTTGAAGTATTTTCATGAATTCAAACTTGTTTAATTCACTTTAATAATAGCCTTTCAAAACGTGCCAACTCTCAAATAGAGAGAAAAGACAGCAGTTAAATGTGTCTTCTCAAGCCCCCTTTTTAAAGAAATGGAATGCTTTATGAAATGTAACTGTTCATTGGACATCAATCAGTGTGTCTTTTGTGGAGGAGAATAAAGAGAGAAAATAGGAGTGGATTGCAGTGGGTGAAACGTGAGGCACTTTTGCAATGACTTCTCAAATGCAAATGGGGAACTGTAAAGAGATGTGACATTGTGAACACAAAAAATGAAAGAATATTTCCCAGAAAACTGCATGTGCGTCAAAATAATGTTGTTTGGTTGATTTCAAAAGATCATATGGTTATTTATTTTATAAGATTAAATAGAAGATGTAGCCTTACTGTGTGTAATCAAAATTATGCGTTAACGCATGTGATACATTTTTTCAGTTTAACATGTTAAAAATATTTAACGCAATTAACGCAGCATCCATTTTTTCCATCATAATTTGGCTAGCGTTACATTATATGATCATGCTCTTATTCATGCAAATGCTTTTAAACCATTCAAACGCCACAAGACAAATGAGAATGCGTCAGTGAATGTCGTGTCTGTGTGACTTATGTGTACAGAAAGATGCGCACCATTATCTAGTTCTCTTTTGCGTTTGAACAAACAACACGGAATTATGTCAAAATGCCCGTTTTGTCGAGTATCCTCCATAAGAGCAGTCATAAATTAGTTAAATAACGTCTTAAATTGACTTAAAGAGTTGTGAGAAAATGAGATGCACATCAGGTCCGCATCATGTTCGGCAGCGGCAGGTCTTAAAGTCACAGCAGCCTAATAAACTTGTTAACCAATCTGGTTAAACCAGTAAACCAGACATGTGATGTCTGTCATTAATGTTAATCAAAGAACAAAGGTAAAAGAGAAAATTGTAGCTTTAATAAGAATTAATCTATATTTAATTTATAATTTATGCAGTGAAGACTGTAAAGTGTTTGATAACTTTATTCAATTTCTGTATATTTCTGTAAAGGATGGGAGCGGGACAACGGATTTGGAGATCCACATGCAGGCTTTATTTACAGGAGAGCATAGTCATACAGGCAGTGGGTCAAACACCAGCAAACAGATACAGGAAGGCAAGGCAAAAGAGTAATCCAGAAACACAGGCAAGGTCAAGGCAGGCAGCAAACAATCATCAAACAAGGAAACAGTCCAGGGTCAAAAACACAGGCAAGGCTAGGCAATGACAAGGAACAAACGGAATGCAAACAAAGGCTAGACACTAGCCAGGGCAGAACAAGGCAGAAACAATACTCAGCCATGTGTGTGTGAGTGCAACTTATAAAGGGTCACTGATGGGAAACTTGTCTAAGTGCATGATTGGTTCCTAGATGGGGAATTGTGGGAAATGGAGTCCATATGATAAAACAGAACACAGACCCAGGGCACATGTAACAATTTCCTACCTGGCCACAATTAAATATGACATATATTATTATGGGTTTATGTGAAGATTGTTTCAAGTTCACATAAGTTGTTATTTTTTTAAAGCCTAATAAGTGTTGAAATTGATAGCTTTTTGTTATACTGTAATGTTGAATGTCTATATTTAATGTTTAAAAAAATCAATTTCATGGAGACATCAGTACCAATATCTGCATCAGTGATACTATCAGTGACACTTCATTCATAAAAAGATGCCATTAAACAAATATTTAAAATATACTGTCTTTAGGTTGTTTCTACAGTACATTAATTTGGAGACTAACTGTGAAATTATTACAGTATAAAATATTAAAAACTCTGTTTTTAATAGCGATTAATCGCAATTAATTACAGAAAACAATATGCATTTAATTAGTTATGTAATAGTTATGCGATTAATTAGTTATGCAATATATATGTATTTGATGGTGAATGTTGTTTAACTATTGGTGAACAGAATCTCCATGGTAACAGAGATACTATTTCAGGTGTTATTGTAACTGCTATGAAGTTTGATCGGGAGAGGCAGAGGGAGTATGCAGTAACGGTGACGGCCACGGACCAAGCAGCAGACCCCCTCATAGGCATCTGCCAACTCAACATTCTGATCCTTGACGAAAATGACAACAGCCCCAAATTTGAGAACTTACGCTACGAATGTGAGCAATAATCAACTTCTTTTCAGTTTAATTAAATATCTATGTTGTTCTATGTTACAACGTTTCCTAGCCAAGTGCTTTGCGGGGGGTGGGGGGGGATATATATATACATAGTCCCTTTAAGACAGGGGTAGGCAAGTGTGGTCCTAGAGAGCCGCTGTCCTGCATAGTTTAGCTCCAACCCTGAAAAAAACCCTTCACCTGCCTATAGCCTTAGTAATCCTGAAGAACTTGATTAGCTTGTTCAGGTGTGTTTGATTAAGGATGGAGCTAAACTCTGCAGGACAGTGGCTCTCTAGGACCGAACTTGCCTACCCCTGCTTTAAGACAAGTCATTTCACTCTGCGGCTGTCTTTGAAACACCTCTCACTTTGAATGGGGAAACATCAAATTCTCCAAAGCTGTTTGCCAAGCTTTCGATTAAATTTCTTATTTGAAATCACCAATGAAATCTAACAACAACTGTACTGTCTCATAAATTTTGTTTTTAAACGCTCGAATCATGACAAAAAACTGTATTTTTCAGGATGGATCAAGCTAATGCGCATGTGCAATCCTAAATGCGCGTCTCGTGTCTCATTTTGGAGGCGCGCGTCTGACTGTTTCTATAGGAACCAGTGCTTCTAACGGCCGCTGCAGTGACGTGATGACTTTACCACCAGGCCACCAACAGCTTTGTTGTTTTAGCAATGTTTTAATGACCATCCATATTTATTTTTCAGTCTCTTTATTATGATACAAACAGAAAATACAGGAAATATGTACATAAAATGTAAAAAAAAAAAAAAAATCTGAACAAAATTGTTTCTTTAAAGCTGCAGTCCGTAAGTTTTGCCTCTTTGTCGCCATCTCTGTTTGAAACCTGCAAGTGCAGTTACTTGCAGAATTGTCATTTTTTACATGGGTTGTGCATCGGCACGGCTCCTCAGCGCGGATGAATCAAATGTTTGCTGTCAGTCACCACACCGGTGTGGATACTACGGAATCACAGATTCTATGTCTTGGAAGTATGACAAAAAAAAAATTTCACCAGAACATGTTATCTGAACAAGTAAGTATTTTTTGCCATTTTTGTTCTGACCAACTGAGAAAAAAAAGCAATAAATCACGCTACCAATGGTGATTAAATCTAACGATCGCTTAGCTCAGATCACGTGCAAATTATTATTATTGTTATACTTTGTTCTCAAATTGTTAATGTTAACAACATCAGCATTGCATGACTTTGGCCACGTTCACACAGTAGCAGAATACGGTTGTCAGTCCTGTATTTGAGTCCTTAATATGGTTACGTTCACACACGGTACGGTTATTTACGTGAGTGACAACCGCATTCTATAACTGAACACTCACCCGTAAATTTTCAGGACTCACAACCGCATTCTCGGAATATTCACACTGTGTGAACGGAACAGGACTGAACAACTAGTTGTCTGTCACATCATTCAGTGCGAGAGAGACGCTCTGCTTTGGTGTTTTGTGTGTGGTTTCGCTTTCGGTAACTTACTGCGACAGAGATGTGCGTCATCTTAAGGTGTTAGATCCAGTCACTGTTCTCCACCGGAGCGGCTTACGTCAGTTTTGTGTTTCTTTTCCAAATTTAAATGCTGTGTCATGCACGAGACGTCGCAAAGGACATGACACACGAGTGCAACAGTTAAAGACTCCAGCTAGTGTGTGTTTACATGCTGCTGTTGGTTAATGTTTTCATGGATGAACTCACGGTTCAATTAGTCTCTTGTCATGTCAAAAGTGATAATACTTTTCAGTTTTATGGATGTTGCCATCTTTAATATTACGTTGGTCACTGTCGTTATGGTTACTAGTAAGAGAATTTGTTCTTGACTCTCGTTGCACGTTCATACAGGCAGTGTTCCAGACGCTACTGTAAGTTGCTGTGTGAACGAGACATTTCAAGACTCACACCTGTAAGTAAATGCGGTTGTCAATCCCAAAAATTGACGGTGTTAATGTGGCCTATGTGTATTTAGCGTGTATTAGCATTTTCTGTAGATTTCAGTTTCTGTAGCCACTCCGCAGTCCGAAGTCTTTTGCTTTTGACTACGGGTGAATCTCCAGTTTTCACTGATGATTGTCATTTGGACCTTTCTGGATTACAGTCCACCATCAAAATTATAAGTTTAATTATTGCAACAGCTATGAGAAAAGGCTATAAATGATCCGTCACCTGCAGCATCCTCCACATGCCATAACCTGCTAGCTGGGACTCGTTCTTTATGTAAACAGAACGAATGGCTACATGCACAAATTTCCCACCAAAACCCACCAGTACCACCCGAATTAGGAAACATTATTACAAGCTTACCGTTGTGAATCGGGCTAAGGTAAGGAGATAGTTTTGAGCACTGGCTGGTTATGTACTTGCTCCAAAATTGAATTTTGACATTTTGAAGAATTTTTGACCAAAAAAAAAAAGTTATGGACTGCAGCTTTAAACAAAAATCAGTATTTAGTGTGACCTCCTGGACTTCCATTTTCTCAAAAAATAATACTCATCAGATTTTGAAGGTTTTCTTGGCATTCCAGTCCTTTTCTGTTCCATTTAGGTTTAAGAGATCCTGGTTCCTGCTAGTCTCGCATAGCCAGACCTTCAGACTGAAGGCAGAAGGTTTGGACTCTATCGCAGCTTTCATTGGCTAAGGACCGCCCAAGAGGACGTTTGACTGACATGTAAAGCAACTAATCAGAGTTCGTTTTGTTCTACGTCATGTTTAGGGGCATGAAAATGAAAGTCGATGTCCCTACAATAACAGACCGGTGTGCATCTGTAAATTATTCATTCAAGAACATTGTGCAAGTTTACTGCAACAATGAAGCCGCAAACTTTACATACTTTTGAAAATCCAGCGTTTATTTGATCCTGATAAGCGCTCGTTGTCACAGTTGTAAACATGACGCCGTTCTTCTTCTACGATGGGGTTTGGCGTAACAGCATTTGTTTCCAATTGGACCATTAAAGAGCGCAACACACACGTCTCCCGGACATCCTGTAGAATTCAACCAACCAGATGACGACTTTGATACTGCTGAAGTGTTTCCAGATAAGTGTGCCATATGCATCAGACGTTCAGCCAACGGTCCGTGGGCGTGATGTCTTAGGCTGAGACTAGTTTCCTGCTATTGCTTAAGTTTAAAGGGAGGTTACCAAATACTTGCCACTGTAGACTATAAAAGCTAAAAAAAAAACAATTTTTTTTTACTTTTTTTTTTTTAATACTGCATAAAAATGTACTGTATTTTCTGTTTATATTCCAGTAAAGAGACTGAGAAATAATTATATATGGTCATTATATCATTGCTAAAACAACATCTAATGGTGGCCTAAGACTTTTGCACAGTGCTGTATGTATATACAGTGCCCTCCACAATTATTGGCACCCTTAGTAAATATAAGCAAAGGCAGCTGTGAAAATAAATCTGAATTGTTCATCCTTTTGATCTTTCATTAAAAAAATTCACAAAATTATAACCTTTCATCGAAGTAAAACAATTGAAAGTGGGGGGAAACTCACATTATGAAATAAATGTTTTTCTCCAATACATGTTGGCCACAATTATTGGCACCCCTAGAAATTCTTATGAGTAAAATATCTCTGAAGTATATTCCCATTCATATTTACATTTTTTAGCACACCAGGGTGACTAGGAGAATGAAATTGTCCAGTCATGACTTCCTGTTCCACAGGAGTACAAATATGTGTAAACACAAAGGCCAAATTCCCTTAATCATTCATCACAATGAGAAAAACCAAATAATATAGTTCTGATGTGCAGCAAAAGATTGTTGAGCTTCACAAAATAGAAAATGGCTATAAGAAGAAAGCTAATGCATTGAAAATCCCCATTTCCACCATCAGGGCAATAATTAAGAAGTTCCCTGGAAGAGGACGTGTGTCTAAATCGTCCTAATGCCCGGAGAGGAAGAAAGTTTGAGTGTCCAAAGATTCTCCAAGGATCACAGCTGGGGAATTGCAGAAATTAGTTGAGTCTTGAGTTTCAGAAAGCCTAAAAAAAATGATCAAACAGAACCTACATCCCCACAAGTTGTGCCGGAGGGTTTCAAGAAAAATACTCTGCTCTCTTCCAGAAACAATCTCCAGCATACTCAGTTGTCAGACAAGACTGGAACTTCAAACAGGACCGGCTTCTATGGTCAGATGAAACTAATAAATGTGTTTTTTGGCAGCAAACCCACCAGATGGGTTTGGTGCACACATGGATAGAAAGTACCCCATGCCCACAGTTAAATATACTGCTGGATCTTTAATGTTGTGGGCCTATTTTTCTGCTGGAGGTCCTGGACATCTTGTTCAGATACATGGTATTTTGGATTCTAGCAAATACCAACAAATAAAAAATCAAAACCTGACCTTCTGCTAGAAATCCAATAATGGGCCGTGGTTGGATCTTCCATCAGGACAATGATCCAAAACAAACATCAAAACCACCACAAAAATGTGTCATTGAGCACAAAATGAAGCTTCTGCCATGGTCGTCCCAGTTCCCTGACCTGAACCCTAAAGAAAATTAGTGGAGTGAACTAAAGAGCAAAAGCACCAGCATGGAGCTGGGAATCTGAAGGATCTGGAGAGATTCTGCATGAAGGAATGGTCTCTGATCTCTTGTCAGGTGCTCTCCAAACTCATCAGGCATTATAGGTGAAGACTCAGAGCTGTTATCTTGGCAAAAGGAGGTTGCAAAAAGTTTTGAATAAAAGGGTGGCAATAATTGTGGCCAGCGTGTTTTGGAGAAAAACATTTATTTCATAATGTGATTTTCCCCCCACTTTCAATTCTTTTCCTTCAATGAAAGGTTATAATTTTGTAAAAAAAATTTAAAGAAAGATCAAAAGGATAAACAATGCAGATTTATTTTCACAGCCGCCTTTGCTCATAATTACTAAGGGTGCCAATAATTGTGGAGGGCACTGTATGTATGTATGTGTATATATATAATAAATATATATATACATACTATATATGTATGAATGTATATATATAATATATATAAATAAATGTCTGTCTACATCAAACACAAAAATGAGGCATGAATTGACAGTCAATTGCAAAACAACCACTAAAAAATTATCTCTGTTCAAAACATTTCAGAACAGATTTCTTTCAATATATTGCAACTGAAGAGCTTAAAACTAAAACACGTGCCTTGCATTTTCATGACATCCAGGATTCTTATGTGCAACACAGGCTTTTTATTTATGGTTTTCCTTATGGTACTTAAGGGATTTATCGTACAGTGTTTGCACAGAGTTGCATAAACAAGGCCAGTAATTGATGACAGTGTTTTCATTTTTGGGTGTACATTTGGGTGAATCTTTTTAATATAGTTCTTATGTGTCTTAAGAACTAGTTTGACCAACTAGATATTATCCAAGGGTTAATCAGTCTTTTTTTTTTCTTAGGATCAGTTGATATTACAGTTATCAAAGCCTTTTGTCTTTGCACCAGCAGAACGGTGTTTCCAGTGCATGTTAAATAATCAGAGTCTTCCCTCTAATAGACTTCTTGCGCGAGGACACCATGATCGGTACCAGTTTTCTGCGAGTGGCTGCACATGATGATGATTACAGCACTAATGCACACATCACTTACTCCATGTCCAAGGAGCAGCCGGAGTATCTGCGAGTCAATCCACTCACTGGCTGGATCTATGTAAACCAGCCCATCTCACAGGTCAGTTCTGCTCCAAACAGCCAGCTTGGCCTCAGTTTGAACCAGGTGAAGTCCTGGTGGTTTAGATGCAAAGTGATTTTAAGAGTACCTGTCTGAGTGTGTGTGGGTGCTCCACGCAGTCAAAGAGTTTTAAAAAGCAAGTTTCAGACTTGAGCTTTCTCAGGAATACTTTCTAGCAGAATGGTTCATCATTAAACCCTCAGAGGGCAGGAGTTTGAGGTGTGTGGGAAGAGATCCAAAAATGAACTTGTATCATGAATATAATATAGTTCTCGTGTGAAGTTTTAAGATGCTGCATTGTGAATGATTTAGCAGGTCCACAACAGTTTCTCACAGCACTCCGCTCAGATGATTGATTGTGGGGTAACAAGGTCTTTTATGGATTCTGCTTGTTTCTGTAAAGTTGATGTCTGAAATAACCTCACAAAAGACTTGTTTAAGCATTAATAGTGATTATTGATGGGGTGTTTGTGTGTGTGTGTGTGAGTAGGTGTTTTGGTTTGAAAGCCACTGATATCGGACCACCTTTGACAAGAGACTTTTGTAACTGTTGCTATGACTACCAAGGTCTTGTGTCGGCTGGTGTATATGGTGAGGTTTTGTTTCTCTGTGTTTGAGCATTTCTATACATTCTTTGTGTGATTACAGAGAGTGGGTGAAAATTGTTTAGCTGTCATTTCCCATCATCCTACTTGCAGATGGAATGCTATACGAAGCAGAATGCAGTGAACGCACAACATCAGTGATTTACACGTGCATCTGCAGTGAGATGACAACAAATACAATGATGTATCTATCTGTTGTGTTGACACACTTGACACAGTTCCATTTAAAGGTCATCCTTGTTGTCATAGTACTGCGATTTCTTACATTTTTGGATGCCAAGGATATTCTGATTTTCTTTCCGGAGGACCCACTTCTTAAAAAAAAAAGATAGCAAATGTTCACATTAATACTGTGTGAGAAAAAGTGTGATATTTTGAAGAGAAATATATATAAAAAATAGAAATATTGTTACGAGCTTAAAGATGTTAATTGGAATGACCGCAACATTTAGGTGAGATGCACTTGTTGCAGTGTGGGGAAGAACAAACAAAACAACAAAGGATGCAATTTAACCCGATGTTTATTAACACGGTGATAAATGTCGACAGTAGCCTACAGAAAAAACATGAACTCAATAAAAAGAAAAAAAAAGGATGTCGCCAAACAAAATAAACAATCATAACAAAACCCACTGACTAACGCCCACGCCCCTAACCTAACTACCGAAAATAAAATGTAGAAACAAAACCGAAAACTTCGGCACGGCGCCTTAACTAAACTCCACTAAATAAATAAACAAAACAATACAATGGCGGCGAGCACCCACATACTAACTAACATCAATTGCTAGCTACCAAGTCGAGCCGTCACGCACTATACGGAATTAACAATTGTCAGTGAGGTTGACATTAGCACTGGACTGTCCGCAACCAAAAGGATTCACTGTCTGTCAACCAAATGGGTGACAGACAGTGACTTCACACCAGAATCCAAATGGACAAACATTTAACACGAGAGCTTGTTTCACGCTCTAACTCAATCAGATTAACTACTACACAGAAACAACTCACAGGTGCCGTCTCAATAAACCACAGACTAAATGAACAGTTCGCAAACACAAAGTATGGCTGGCTCTGGCTCGACGAACGTGAGTGAGGTCCGAGCCCAAACGCTCACTGCAGGTAGATCGCCGCCAACGCTTTTTAAAAGATCAGCCACCCGCAGATTGGCAAAACGCTGGTTAGGACGTCAGCGCGTCATGACGTCACCAGGATGATCACTGCTTTACCGTCCAATAGGATCAACCTAGAACTCGACAGATAGGTAACAAAAAAAAAAGGGAGAGAAAAACAAAAACAAAAATACAAAAACATACGTGGAACGTAACAAATATAATAAAATATTATCTATCTTTTAAATCGTATTTGACATGTGTAAATGAATGTGTTTGATTGTTTCCAGAGGACCTACATCAGCAGGCAGATCATTGCTACAGATGGAGGGAATCAGAGCAGTTCAGTCGAGCTGGCAGTCACCATCACTAATGTGAAGAACCAGCCTCCACAGTGGGAGAAAGACAAATACAATGTCATCATACCTGAAAACACTGTCAGAGACACTCCAGTTGTGGTATGTACTTAACATAACGCTGAACACTTATAATCTACTAGAGTTCTACAGATATTTCAATTATATGGATGTATGCCTGCTTTTTACTTCAATTCATAACAGGATGACAGTCATATGGGTAAAAAGCTGTGAATTTCAGAGATTCCACAGATATTTTTTTACATAAAGATATCGATTTCACTAATGCTAAGTATAATGTGAATGCAGGACCAAAAGCAGGAGGCAAAACAAACATAAAGCTTCTGCTAAGTGATTTATTACTTTGGCCTTTGAGGTACACCTGTGAGGCACTTCATTAATGACTATGTCTTTCATGTGTGCATTGAAGGAATGCTATGATGGATGTGGATAAGTTTTAATCCCACAATAAGGTTGTGGGTATTCCTTGAGGGGCTTGAGTTCCCAGACATTGTCGACTTTACTGTCATGTACTGGCAGTTACAACTGACAGTCTGTGGTTTCTGCTTGACCACACATAGTCTTCACACAGCCTGTCACAAAAAACACATCCACAAGTGCAGAGTCACACACGTACACACACTCACATAGTCCATTTAAACTAATGGTAAGATGCTCTAGGATCATCTAGTCCCTACTTCAACCAGTGCGTCTGTATCCCTGCCATGGATCATCTGATTCTCTGCTTCAAATTTTAAGGACGCTGCTTCATTACATTCGCTATTTAGGAAGTCAGCCAATAACTGAGTCATTGGATAATTTGTGGACGTGTTTTGTTTTGTTTTTTTCCGTTTTCATTTGGTTACAATTACAAATGCACTGAAAGCATTAATTTGCAGAATTTCCTGGAATATATTATTGCCATTAAGACCGTTATTAAGGCAGATGAGCATTTTATGAAGAGCAGCATAAATAAATAGGGTGAGGTGGAACAAAGGACAAAATAAATAAATAAATACATATAAAAATAGAGAACTGCTCTGAGATGATGCTTTCTGATCTCATTCTAATTGATCTTGTATTTAAATGCTATTTGTGTAACACTTTACAATAAGGTCTCGTTTGTTAAAGGGTTAGTTTACCCAAAAAATGAAAATTCTGTCATTAATTACTCACCCTCATGTCGTCCCACACCCGTAAGACCTTCGTTCATCTTTGGAACACAAATGAAGATATTTTTGATGAAATCTGAGAGCTGTCTGACAGCGATTTAACCACCACTTTCAAGATCCAGAAAGGTATTAAAGACATCATTAAAATAGTCGACGTGACTGCAGTGGTTCAACCTTAATTTAACACTAGAACCGCCATGGGGTAAATTTTATCCGTGGCTGTTTTTCAAGTGTACATAACAGGTTTTCAATAAAACATTCAAGTCTCCCAGTCATTGACTTTTACTAAAATTGTGTAATTTACAATACCTTGGTGTTAAAAATTGTTTAGATAAGACCAGATAAAAAAATGGGGCATTTATACCTATAAGAACCGCGCGGGTCAAAATTACCCGCTATATAATGCCTGTATTTTCGTGCTGTCATTTTCGCGTCCCCTTATGTTTAAACATTGTACATTGCCAGGCAACGCCTTTCACTCACTGAATTAGCAGTTATCGGTTACATAAATAAAGTCACAACGAGTAAAAGCCGGCGATTTATGGATGCCGAAGAGGTAGAAGCCCTAAATGCCGTGAGTGACGGGAGTCTGATGGTGGTGAGATCAGTGACGCGTCCTGGGTCGGCTCAGCATCTGACGGCTCATCTGACAGCGATCCAGAGCCTTCGAGAAAAATTAGACTGAGTCTGTTGTTCAGGACAGGATTGCCACAATAGTTACAGATCAGCATCAATAAACTTTGGATGTAAATATTAAGGTGAAGCTGCGCGCATGAATTTGTCATCGCATCATACATCCTATGCAGTGTTGTGAATTATTGAATTATTATTGTTCATTATTGTCTATAGGCTATTTTAGTCATTTAAATAACATGGGTTATTTTAATATATGATTAGTTATAATATTACACCACCCAAATATGTATTTACTTCCTTCTAATTCTCGTTGTCAGTGCAGACTTGTTTAGCTTGACCATTATGAAAAGTGATTAGTGTAGCCTGCATAAAAAAGCCTTGAACATAAAACAACAGGACAAAAATATAGTTGATGACTAGACATAATCATTTCATGACTCTAGACACTTCTTTGTGAAGACAGTGGCATAATACAGTGAAATAATATGTTCTTTAGCAATATAAAAACAGGTGTAATGTGCGCGGGTAAAATTAACTATGATTAATAAATGCTGAAGAAGTATTGTTCATTCTTAGTTTATGTTAAATAAAAAGTAGTTAAATAAGGTTAAATAATGAAACCTTATTGTAAAGTGTTACCGCTTGTTGGTATAGCATAGGAAGTATATAATGGTGATTTCCTTATATTTGCCCTATTAACAAAGAGATTCACAATTGTTATATTTAAAGACAGAGACTAAATTCTCTTAGGACAGAAATAGAAGTCTTGATGTTTAAGATGATGATCAACCTGCTGTGTTCAGCTGAAGTTTCCTTTTTATAACATTTTTATTTTTTTAAATAATAGACAGAACATTATAGGTACTCTATAGTATAGTATTTTAAATATATGAATATTAGGTGAAACAATAATATTATTTAAAATAGCTATTTTAAAAAATTTATTCTATTTTAATATATTTTAAAATGTAATTTTAAAATGTAAATAATTAAAATGTAATTTTCATTATCATTAAAATGTATTATTATTATCAATCTTGAAAATGGTTGCACTGCTTGATATTTTTGGGAAAAGCTTGATACTTTTTTCTGGATTCTTTGATGAATACAAAGATCAAAAGAACAGCATTTATTTTAAAAAATATATATTTTTTGTAACAATGTAAAAGTCATTACTGTCACTTTTGATCAATTTAATGTATCATATTATTAATTCTTTCAAATCTTTCTGACCACAAACTTTTGAACGGTAGTGTATATATGAATATTAAACCAATTTTCCTCTGTCAGACTATCAAGGCTACTTCTCCGCTGGGTGATCCAAGGGTGACTTATAACTTGGAGGATGGACTGGTGCCAGAGAGCAACATGCCTGTTCGATTCTACCTAACCCCGAATCGTGAAGATGGCTCCGCCTCTATACTTGTTGCAGAGCCCCTGGATTATGAGACCACCCGCAACTTCATGCTTAGGGTTCGAGCTCAGAATGTGGCTCCTGTGCCCCTAGCAGCCTTCACTACTGTTCACATAAACATCACAGGTAAAGGTCATCTACAGTATATGAGAGGTTGTCATGAGAAACATGTTACACATATTAATGGCAGTGTATATGTGCAGTGTATTAGTATGTCAACCAAAATGAAAAAACTGTAACACTTTACAATAAGGTTCATTATTTAAACATTAGTTAATGTATTAACTAACATGAACTAACCATGACCAATACATTTGTTACTGTATTTACTAATCTTCGTTAACATTAGTTAATGAAAATACAGCTGTTCATTGTTTGTTCATGTTAGTTCACAGTGCAATTAACTAAAGTTAACAAGATTTTAATAATGTATTAGTAAATGTTGAAATTAACAATAACAAAGATTAATAAATGCTGTACAAGTGCAGTTCATTATTAGTTCATGTAAACTAATGTAGTTAACTAGTGTTAACTAACGAACCTTATTGTAAAGTGTTACCGAAAAAACAATCCCCAGTGCCCCTATTATGCTATTACAAAGGTTCCTCATCTTGTTTTGGAAGTTTCCTACAATAGGTTTACATGCATCTTAGGTTTAAAAAAAAAACAAAAAAACTTCATTTTCTCATTATATACATTGTAAATCACCACATTTCTCAGAGTCCAAATACATTTTGTTTGAAGATTTGATCTGTGTCTCTAAACCCCTCCTTTCTGAGAGCCTACTATGCTCTGTTTGTTCAGATGACCCAGTATGTTGTGATTGGTCGACCGCTTGCAGTCCGTGTTGGGAAATGCCCATTATGTAAATCTCAGCTCCGGAGGCTTCCTCAGGACTTGTATGCACAGTGATACGAACCGTAATGATGGCGTCATTTTTACTGTATCAATTCAAGCCAGAGTGCCTTATTGACATATTGAGAACACAAACTGCAGTGTTGAAGGCTGGGTCAAAGTAGACGTTGTTCACGGGCAGCCAATGAAGACCATAGGCTGGCATTATGCAAATGTGTTACAAACCTATGTAGGTTTGAAACACATTTGCATAATGGTTACATTTTCATAATGGTGAGTTAGGTTTGTAACAGGAAGTGAGACTGGAATTGCTGACGACTCATTTCAGGCATTTCGGAATCTATTATTTCTTTTAGGTGACAATAACTTTATTTGTTGTGCACTTTGATCATTAAGGTTTTGCAGACCTTTTACATTCACAAGCAGCTATATTACACACTGCATGAAAGGTATTTGAAAATGCAAAATAGGGACACTTTAAAGGGTTAGTTCACCCAAAAATTAAAATTCTGTCATTAATTACTCACCCTCATGTCATTCCACACCCATAAGACCTTTGTTCATCTTCAGAACACAAATTAAGCAAAAACAAAACGAAAATAACTTTATTCAACAATATCTTCAATATCTTATCAGTATTGGCCAACGTTGTTCACGTGAGCAGCTCAACGCATTTGTGTGATACTGACGCAGGAGCCGGCCAATAATGATTTGGCGTTTTAATGTAGAACCTGGAAGCGATGAACGTAAACAGCATATGAGAATGACACAGAAGAGAAGATATAGTTGAATAAAGTTGTTATTTTTGCTCACAAAAAGTATTCTCGTCGCTTCATAAAATTAAGGATGAACCACTACAGTCACGTCGACTTATTTAACAATGTCTTTAATACCTTTATGGACCGTGAAAGTGGTGGTTAAATTGCTGTCTATGGACGAGTTATATACCTCTTGGATTTCATCAAAAATATCTTTATTTGTGTTCCGAAGATGAACGGATTTGGAGTGACATGAGGGTGAGTAATTAATGACAGAATTTTCATATTTGAGTGAACTAACCCTTTAATGTAAACTGATTTAGCTCAGTCCGATTATATAAACCATTGTTTAAAATTATTTCTATGGAAACCTTTGAACCAAGATCAGATTCAAAAGTACCTTCTTCTGTATGCACAAGCAGTGCAGTGAAGGACAACTCCATGCATGGGGTTAGAAACTAACTAAAATAATAAACATGATATAGATATTACATAGACCAGAAACATCTCAACATGGATTTGATGTATCCGTCAGAAATTAATGAAATACACAATGTTGAATATAATGAAATCCAAAGAGTAGCGTTTACATGAAATGCAGCTCTTAGCATGCTCAAAGATAATATTCAGAATACATGTGATGTAAGTGGATATTTTCACTGAATTGCAAAGTTTGAGTATAAACATTACATCTAGACAATTTGCAGTTGGGTTGAGATGATTAAAATAAACAGTGAACTGTGCATGTAGTCATTGTGTGGCTGTTGGTTTATATTCTTATAGTCCATTTCTATTCTTAAAAGCAACTTTATTTCTTATCAAAGCAATTTACAAGGAAGTGTATTTATATCTACACTTTAATCACATTTAAAATGACAGCTTTTAATCTATCTCTTGTTTTAATTCCAGTTCCTTGTCCTTACACTTGTTAATTTCTTTTTATAATCCATTCACGCTCTTAGACTCTGATTAGTGCAGAATGCGACACAACTCTTTAATAGCCTTTATTTCATCCCACCCTGTCTGTTCTCCTCTACTTAAGTATTCCTCTGTGTTCATCTCTTCCACTGCAGGAAGTCTCGCCACTTCCCCCTGTAATTTACAGAGTTTGCCCCGCAGTGTTAATCTAGCTCTCTCTTCATGGATGAACCCCTTGCTCTCCCCTAGTTATGACTGCTTCTTAATAATGATCTAGCTACTGTTACAGTACTTACAAGATGTATGATAACGCATCTGGAGTCATTGGAGCAGGACACTTGCACCTGATCAGGATCGTTTCAGCATAAGCCACAGACAAATAATTCTTCTGTTCTGTTCCTTCTGACTTATTTACATCAGTGCTTCTTTCTTCATTTAAGAGTACGTCAGTACAGTGTCTAAAAGAGAGGGATAGAGAGAGAGGCAGAGCGAAACGAGGGGGTTCTGGCGGGAGGAGGTTGTAATGGATTTGGCCTTCCTGTTTAATTCATGGTTTACGGCTTTGGCTGATAGAAAATTAAAACCCCAAAGTGCATCAGATGGTGATTAGTGTCTGGAATCATTCAACCCATTAAAGATCTTACCCTAAATTCCAATGTCCTCATGTCCCTTCTAGTACTGAAAGAAGCACATTTTAGCAGAGTAGTCTTGGTATTAATTTCCTCTTGAACACACAGAATCCACTAATGTAATAAGGCTTAGATAAGACATAATGTCAGAGTTTAGATAAGTCTGATTTGTTCTGATGGAAAGCCAGAGTTTTAATTTCCCTCAAGCTACCAAAGGATATGTCTGTGTCTTCATAGTCAGATGACTGAATATCCGCATATAAGAGTCCAAACTGTTGTGTTAATGCTGGAAAACAAACAAGTATTATATGATGCAAAAATATTGATTCACATGAATGTCTTATTAACTATCTGTTCTTTGCAACCAAGGTCACAAGGCTGTTTTAATTATAATGTGACTGTGTGGCTGTCTGCTGTTCACAGATGTCAATGACAACGTTCCGTTTTTCACCTCCTCCATATACGAGGCATCTGTGACTGAAGGGGTGGAAATTGGGACTCTAGTTCTTCAGGTGTCAGCCAATGATCTTGACCTGGGGCTGAATGGGAAGGTATGAAATTGAGTTTTTCAATTGATTAGCTATTCCCTGAGAATCTGTAAAGACACTGTACATACAGTATGCACTATACAAAGCATTATGCTCACTATTGAAGAATCTGTGAAAATAAAATTTAAAAAAAACAAGCAAAAAAAATCTGTGATACAGCCACGCTTTAACTGAGAATGAATAGAATAATCTATTCACTGTATCTCACTATGACCTCCAAAACTTGATTATTTATACTGATAAAAACACTATATTTCAGTGGGAAGGCAAACATGGTATGTGTCTTTAAATAAATGTATTCATTGTTTACATAAATAACATTCTGTACTGCATACATTCTGTTTCAGAGATTTGTTTAAAAAAATCATATTTTTTAAATAGGATAGCAGTAATATTCATTCATGACATTCAGTCTGTCATTCTATATATCATTCTGCACTATAAACTTCAAAAGTTTGATTTTAGCAAAGAAGTCTCTTATGTTCATCAAGGCTGCAGTTGATAAAAAAAAAAAATACAGTAAAACAATAATATTCTGAGACGTTATTACAATTTTAAATAACTGTTTTCTAGTTTATTATATGTTAAAATGTTATTTATTCCTGTGATGGCAAAGCGGAATTTTCCTCAGCCATTACTCCAGTCTTCAGTGTCACATGAGAAACTTTTTTTTTAATGTAGGAATGTTGAATAAAGTTGTGGGTTTTTTTGGGGGGTTTTTGTTTGTTTGTTTTAGAATTCTTTGATGAATATAATGTTCAAAAGAAAAGCATTTACTTGAAATAGTCACAATAGTCTTAACTGATCACTCGCTTGATCAATTTAACATGTTCTTTCTGAATATTAGCTGTTTGTTTTTTGTTTTTTTGTTTGTTTTTTAAGTTTGTGTGTTCTGTTGGCCGGTGAAATGTTCCTCTCTTTGGTAGTTAGTATTTTTCTTCCTCTCTTCCTTTTAGAGGGGCCTTTCAACAGCTGTCTGAATTGCAGATGCCATGTATCATTCTTATATATCATTCTAATATATAATTTTAATCATGATATCATTCTTTTACTCTTACAACACCCCATTACACACACACAGCCCCTTTTGTGCCAGATGGGGTTTGTTGTATGTTTTATTAACCTGACCCCTGCAATCATTTTATAATGCCATTTACATTTAATTCAGCCTGTTATTTGTGCTTTCGGCACTAATGCGGTCGGCAGGGCATCATTTAATACCCACATCATGCTGGTTTAGTGTGGCCGTTCAGAGCAGCTTGTCTGATAATTGTTGTTTGGGGCTTGTTGAAACAGCAGTTGGCACCTCTTCATCAATTCAACGGTTTTGGCTATCTAGATTAGCTTCATTATTCTTAACTTGAATGGCCCTGATTTCTGCTTTACCTGCTGGGAAGTTGCCAATGTGCGTTACAGGCATTACTGGCAGAACAATCAACAGGAGGTATCAGCATTAGCTCAGAGCACTGTGTGAATAAGTTATGAGGAGAAAGCTAAATTGTTTAATTACATGGGATCAGATGAGGTGGAGTACACTTAAACACACATGCGCATAGGCATAAGCTGTGACGTACACCGGAAGACTGGTTTTAATTAATGAAATGTTTCACTTTCTTTCTTTTTTTTTCGTGTCTCAGATTTCATACTCTCTACTGAATGACCGAAGTGGAGACTATCAGTATTTCCGCATTGATCCTGAGCTGGGCACCATCTATACGGAGGCTGTGTTTGACCGTGAGACCAAGGGATCCTACCTTTTGGAAGTGAAGTCAGTAGATGGCTGGGAATCAGCCAGGCCAGGGAAGCATGGACAGCCCAACTCAGGTACAGCGAGCCTAATGTAGCTCCTCATATAAAAATGTTTTTATTTATTAATATTATACTTTATTATACATTATACAATGGTTAGTTCTGCTCCTTGAATCTCCTTTTCACCGTCTGGATCACTTGTCTGTGTTTCTGTTCTAGACAGACATTTTGACTACCTGTCATTGAATCATTCATTGAACTGATTCTTTCAAAAACACTTTCATTTATGAACTGTGTGTTGCTCGTAGATGTCCAGTGGTGGTTGGCGGTGCATAAATACACAAAGTAACTGAAATCAGGGTCAGAAAGCAGCAAAACGGCCACCATAATTATTTAAAATGCCCCTAAAATTTGGTATATGGGGCAAAAAATGCCCTTGTATGAGTTCTTGTTTTTATATTTATAATATATGGTATAGTTAAGTAATATCAATTTAAGTGCTGTTTGTCCCAAATGTCAGCAGGATTGCAAATGTGATATTGACATTATACCACAGTTCAATACACGTTAATTTCAGACACAGAATGACTTCAATTTCAGACACAATATTGTCACTGTTGTCTGTTTTTGCTCTATTCTATAAGTTAAGTGTCAATAAATTTTTATTCCATCATTTCATATTTTTATATACAAATTTTTATATTTAATAACAATCTCATAACATTGTTTATTTCATACATTGTAAATCAGCAACCTCTGAGCTGCATTAAACAGTCTGTGTAAATACATCTAAATTTATTGATTAAATTTAAGAATTTGACAAACTATGAATCATACTTATAATAAGCCCCTTGAATTCAGTCTAACCTGTTCACGCCCTTCACGAGGACGGCGACGCACTGAAGCATTCTTTGTTTAAAGCTGCAGTCCGGCATTTTTCCTCTTTGTCGCCATCTATGTTTAAAACCTGTGATTGCAGTCATATGCGGAATTATTATCTGTACGTGCAGCGCCGCCGCTCCCACCACGCGCATCACGCACTGTGCGTAGGGCACCAAGTGCTGAGGGGGCACCAAAAATAGCCTAATGAAATTTTTTTTTTAAATGCCGGTATTATTTCATTAGCCTATAGAAATATTAGGCACATTTTAGCCATGTATATGTAACAAAAAAGGGGGAACAAGAAAGATATTTAATAATTGCTCTAGTCTAGAAAGTACGCCCCCACGTGCCGGATGGTCCGTTCCGGTTGTTCGCGCGGGCGCCTGCCTGACGGAATTATGCTTAGGGCATCAAAATGGCTAGCAGCGGCACTGTGTACGTGCGTTGTGCATCGGCACAGCTCGTTAGTGCGAATGAATCTAATGTTTGCTGTCAGTCAGCACACCGGTGTGGATACTGTACTTTGGAATCACAGATTGTAGTCTTGAAGTATGACCAAAGTAGGAATTTTCACCCGGAAAATGTCATCTGAACAAGTAAGTAACATTTCTGCCACTTTTGTTCTGACCAACTGAGGGGGAAAGCATTAGCCTACAATAAATCACGCTGCCAATGGTGATTAAATCTAACCATCGCTTAGCTCATATCGCATCAAACCATGCAAATTTTGTTCTCAAATTGTTAATGTTAACAACATAAGCATTGCATGACTATGTGTATTTAGTGTGTATTAGCGTTACCTGTAGATTTCAATTTCTGTAGCCACCCTACAGTGGCTACTTTTTGACTATGGGTGAATCTCCAGTTGTCACTGATGACTGTCATTTGGACCTTTCTTGATTATAATCCGCCATCAAAATGATAAATTTAATTATTTCAGCTGCTGTGAGAACAGGCTATAAATGATCCGCTACAAGCAGCATCCTCACATGATATAGCCTGGAGTCCTTTCTGTTTACAGACGTGACGTAATGACGCAAAGACGACATTTAAATCTTATCGATGACATTATGTTTTCAGTCGCATTTATTAAAAAAATTTTTCTAATGGACTACTATGAAATGATTACATTTTGCTCTGTACTGTGTGACTTCTGCTGCCAACTCGTTTCAAAGGATGGGACACAAAAGGCGTTTTTTCAGTATCATAAAATACACAAAAAATGCAACATAAATTCACAAAAGTAATTAATTTTATTCATGCCAAATCTTTAGAATTCATACAGTTGTGAGGAACACCCTTTATTCAGCGATCTTCATCAGCAGCAACTGTAAACTTCAAATCCTGCTCTCGTCGTAAATGGTTATGGGTAGGTTTAGCGGTAGTGGGATTCATGGCTCAAAATTTATTTTTATTGCTGTACTGTTACTAAAATTGTCATTTTACATTTTTGTCCATTAAGTTTTATGTATTGTTTCTATATTGTCTATTAAATGGTTATGTTTGAGTTTGGGGATAGGGTTAAGGGATCTAAAATGTATCTATAAATGGGAAAATGGCATTTATACAAACATCTATGATTTAAAAGATTCGTAATAATAATATATAATAATAATAATAAATACGTAATAAGGTTTAAGCTTAAATGTTGTCAAATGCGTCCATATTGTACATTTCAGCATATATCCAAACGTACAAAAATGTATGTTTTGTACTTGTAAAAGTTACGTATTAATACCTACATATTAATATTGAGACCAGGCTGCGATATCAATTTTACAGTCATGATGTTAGTCTGTTTTAGACTCCTAAACTCATACATTTTTGTTATGATTTCCACATTTTACAACTGAGCAGACCATATTTGATGTTTACTTGTGTCACAGCCGCAATGGTCACTGCTGCTATCAAAAAAAAAAGAATTTGAGATTCATTACATCTGTCAATCTCAAACACTGACTGTTTGAATGTAGCCAGTGGGTTTGTGGGACTTCACAATACAGAGCTAAAGGGGATCTCAAGTTCAGGGGAATATTTCCATTAGCAGCATAAAATATTGCATTGCATAATCCTCCTTTAATATAGACAGCTTAACAGTTTGATTGGATTTGTTAGACCACAGGGCTAGCCAGAGTCTCACAGAAATGTATTTTTCATTCTTTGTATGGATTATTAACAGCGTCTCCTTTTCCTTCTTTGCTTTGCCTAAATAACTCTGTAACACTTGAAGTCAGCTAGAAAAATCATGTGTGTGACATTCTTGCTGGTTTAAATGTTGATGAAGGTGCCAAAGGGGAGGGGGAGACATCAGGAAGCTGCAGAGACAGTCTTAGAGAGAAAGGAGTCTGCTCCAGTACTCTCTATCCTCCTCTGCTGTCTGTCTGCTCACAGTTTGTCCTGCACTCCAAATAGGGGAAAAGACATGAGCTCCAACACACTTACAACTGTAGTGAGGTACACAAATGTAGATTATCAAATTATCACTGTGGCAGTGTCAAATATGGTTGAGCACGTAGGAGACAGTGTGTTGATGAGCAGTCACATGTACACATACACATAATTACACAGAAACACATGAATACTAATTGTACTAAGATTCTGTCAAAAATATCCATGTGACAAGGAAAAACAGACACACACACACACACACACACACAAACAAAAACACAAGTGCCTCTACATTTGTGAGGTGAAAACATGACCATGTCTTTATGGTGGAGCTCTGAACAACTTGCCAACCTGTCACAGAGTGGCAGCTAAGCGTATGCTGTGCTCTTTTTACACAACATGTCAGAAAGAGAGCGGGATCAAGACTCGAATCAGACACTTTATCTACGAGTCTATCTGCCTCACAGCCCTGACTGAACTGAAGGTTTTGAAAAGGTCACTGGCTGCTTGTGTGTCTGTTTGTTTAAGTTCTTCTGTGTGTTTCATTACAGTTGTATGCAAGGGGTAGTTCACCCAAAAATGAAAATTGTCCATGTCTTTCTAAACCAGTATGACTTTCTTCCTTCTGTGTAACATAAAAGACGATATTTTGACGTCTGTTTTTTTTTTTGTTTGTCTGTCCATACACTATGACTAAACTGTTACCAGAAATGCTTGATGGCCAACATTCTTCAAAATATTTTCTTTTGTGTTTCACAGAAAAAAATATAGTCGTCCAGTTTCGGAACAACATGAGAGTGAGTAAATGATGACAGAATTTCGAAACCCAAGTTCAAATCTGTATTTTGCAGATCCAATTCTCCCTTTTCCCATTTCATATCAGCTTGGAGTGGTGTTTATTTTAAATAAAAATTGAAGAAAATAATTGAAAAGTGAAAATAAAGTGCCTGTAATTGAAAAATGTCCTCGCGTTGGGCCAACTGGCATATTCACAACACATGCAGCTGATATTGATACAATATTGAAACGCTCAGAAAAATGGCTTCCTTCCTAGACTTTCAAGGACATGTGTGCTGATCAGCAGGTTCAGTATGGTTAAAGGCCCCGGTATACTTCATTTTCCATGTTCCGCTCCATCTCGCGCAGACGATTGCGCAAGCCTTTCAAAGTATACTACTTTGGCTGTGAGTGCAGAAAGACACATACGGCATGTGCGCATTATCTAGAGGACTTTGTTTTCCAGCGCTCAAGTCACTCGCACATGCGCTGTTGTATGTGCCCCACCCTCACGGACACAAAAATTGGGCTGCACACAAACGGAGTGCATGTAAAATTACGTAACGCGGAGAGTGCACGGACCATCGTGGAACGCGTTCGGCCAAAGTATACTTTGGGCTTAAAGGGTTAGTTCACCCAAAAATGAAAATTCTGTCATTGATTACTCTCCCTCATGTTGTTTCACAGCCATAAGACCTTTGTTCATCTTCGGAACACAAATTAAGATATTTTTGATAAAATTCCGATGGCTCAGTGAGGCCTCCATTGACAGCAAGATAATTAATACTTTCAAATGCCCAGAAAGCTACTAAAGACATATTTAAAACAGTTCATGTGTCTACAGTGGTTCAACCTTAATGTTATGAAGCGACGAGAATACTTTCTGTGCGCCAAAAAAACAAAATAACGACTTTATTCTACAATATCTAGTGATGGGTGATTTCAAAACACTGCTTCATGAAGCGCCGAAGCTTTACGAATAGTTTTGTTTCGAATCAGTGTTTCGGAGCATGTATCAAACTGACAAAGTAATTTTCACTTTTTCACTTTAGGGTGAACTAACCCTTTAAAAGGTAGGTGTAGGTGTGGCCTTTTGAGGATAGGGACAAGCAATGTCCCAATAAGGCAGCCATTTAACCATATATGATTTTAATAAATACAGTATATATAGAGCCTTCTGCCCTCTGCATTTTCATTTTTGGGTAAACTATCCCTATAACTGCTCTTATCTTCAGCAGCAGATTGTAATTGATGCGTCTTCTCATAATTATATCACATAGACCTCATTTAAATGGGGCAAGCATCACAAATTTCATTTGCCTGCATTCAGTAAACACAGAACCCCAGGGTTCTTCACATCACCTGATGACTTCAGACATAACATAGAACACATTAAAGGAAGATGGAGAGATGAAGATGAACAGAAAATGAATGAGACAAACTACACCGGAACATGATGGAATTAGAAATGGCAGATATTTACAAAGATGGGATGGAGAGAGAGAAAAATGTGAAACGAGGGAGGCAAACACTTGAATGTAAGAAAGATGACAAGGAAAGATAAGAGTGTCCAAACACAGATTGCTAATCTTGTATGTGTTTTTTTTTCTTCTCTCGTCAGATACGGCGTATGTGCGTATTTTCATCAGCGATGTGAACGATAACAAGCCTGTGTTTGCACAGTCTGTATATGAAGTCGACGTGGATGAGGATGCTGACGTGGGCTCCACCGTCCTCACAGTCAGCGCTAATGATGAAGATGAAGGTAGGTGAAGATGAGGAGGGGCATTGGCTCATGGGTAGAATAATATGCTCATTTGTAGATGGAAGTGGGTAAATAGAGTGTTGACTCGAAGTGAAACTTACTGTAGATTTGAGAACCTGTCATCACAGCTCAGGTGTGATCTTCAACACCTAATGGATACATTTTCTGCAAAGTATGAGACAGGGCCAGACACAATTTCAGGACAGGAAATCTCACACTCACCTAGGCCATTATATGCACCCATAACACATTTTTTGTATGGCCATCACATAAAAAATGTCTAAATCCTTAGACTAGGGCTGTGCAAAATAATTAAAGGTTCTCGCTTGAACTACACCTTCACTTCCCTTTTCCTTTACTTCATTTTTCCTGATATCTCTCTGTATCTCCCTTTTGTGTGTACTTTTTTTTTATCGTAATTTGTTTGCATGGAATCTAAATTCATCAAAATATTACATTAGGACAATTTGTTGATGGATGTTGTTTTTCGTCTTAGAATGACTAAACAAAACTATATTTCATACAAATGTAGTACAAATTCATACAAATTTTCTAAATTGCCTACTGTCAAAATTAGTACAATAACTACATCATGACAATATATTTTTAAAAACAATTCTAATACTGTTATTTTATGATTATGATGACTCATATTTTGTTGTTGTCTCCCCTAGCTTCCTGATGTGTATATTTAACTGCTAAATTGCTAATGTAACTTAATAATAGATAATAATGATGTCCTTTTTCATACAGTATTTTGAGTGACAATAGTAATGGGGTGCTACTGCTAACATTTGCCAGCAGTTTAATACTTCGGTAAGTTAACGAAGACAAAAAAAAGTAGCAATAGCCTATTTACAGATGAAACTGACCCGCACTTGAAGCTTGAACAGGTCAGTAAATTTGCTGCTTGTTCTTGGAGACTTTCTCTGCTCCACCTGACTGCTTTCTCCATCTTCGAGTCCCTCGCATTGAGGTGCAGAGCAGACATGAACCGAATTGTTGCTAGTGGAGACTAACAGATTCATGATTTATTATCAAATGCCGAATTCTGAAATGATCACTTTGGTATAATGGGCAGGCAATAATATAAAATAATAATCATAATATAAGAATTCTCCCAGGGCTCCCAATGGCCTGGTATGAGGGAAATGTATACTAAAAATGTCTAATATTCCTCATAATTTAACAATAAAAACAAACAAACCAAAAAAAAAACATAATTAATTATGAGGAAAATTTTATATTTTTATTATATTATTATATACTTAATTTCAGAAAAAAAGTTAAAACAAAAAATAAAAAAAAAGATTTGGAAGATCGAATGAAAAAGCAAATATTCTTTCAATATTTACAGTGTTTCTGCAGTTGGACTACATTATTGCATACTAAACCTCTTACAGGGTTTGGCTAGTACACGGTGACATTAATGAAACACAGTTAGAACATGTTCCCATGAGCTCGAGTTTGTCTCCAGGCTGTTGCTCTCAATATTCTTCTGCTTTGTGAAATAACATCTGTACCACTCATGAATGAGAGACAGAGACAATTGGTTCCTCATCAGTATACCCTGAGAACATAACAAATGCTGGTCCCAAGATAACCAGCCTCATGCGTTGCAGTGCAAAAGCCTAGGATAATATTTTTGTTTTATCACACACTTCAGAAACACGCACAAAGAGGATAGTCTACATAACTCATCAGCCAGCCTGTCTTGGTATACAGACGCACTACTGAAGCGCGTAATTCCCTGTGGTCCAGTTGAATCCACGTTGCACTCCTTGGTATGGATTTGATGCAGGGGAGAGGAAGGGAATTCTTGTATCAGTCATTCATCATAATACAGCCTGGAGTGGCTGGACATGAAGCTTTACCCTGATGAATAGATTTCAACCTTCACTGCAAGTCTGACTTAACCCTCGCAGCCACTGGAGCAGAGCCACGGGAAGCTGGCGAGCCGGCGGAGTACATCTGTGCTTTCATAAGGAAGCCGTGCTTGATTCTGTGCATTAGCAGAAAATGCAAATAAGCCAAATATTCCCTAATGCAATTTTGTAGTGGTACCCAAGGCAACACAAGATGGTGGAGATGAAATGGCGATAAGGCTCTTAATGTGTCGTTCCCTATTCATTAACCTCGTACCAGCAGGGATATCCAAACACACTGCAAGCAGATCTGAAGGATTGTTAAGCAGAAGTGTTTTTGCACTGTTTGCTTAGCTGGGTTATTTGTTTATATGAAGTCTCTTTGCATTTATTACCTACATCAGAGAGATGAGCTTTGAGTGCTAAATACAAAATAACAGCAATGGAGTAATAAAGAATTTTATAAAATAGCCTGCTCAAAACACAACACAGGCATTGCATCTTTCACTGTTTAATTAACAAAGCTCCACAGGGGATCCAAACATGTATTATTTCTTCCCTTTTAAGGTGGTTTTGACTTTGAGCTCCATTCTCCTCCATTCATTCACATGTGAATGAAACCTGCAAAGTTCAGGTTTAGTGAACTCTGACCTGAAAATTCAGTTAGCACAAAGACATTTGAGCAATAGAGAGTCTAAACATTACAGATTGCCTGGATTCAGATATGTGTTTGTGTATTTGTGTTTCGCAGAAGCAAGTCAAACAGGTTTGGAATGACATGAAAGTTTGGGAAGACCACATATTTATAACTCTTTCGCCTTTCTTCTGTTTAATAAAACTAAGCTGTCAATGATTTTTTTTTTTTTAATTAAAATAAATTAAGTCTGAGTTACATGCACAAAAGCGCAGAATGAGGACAATTTGGCGGCATTGACAGAATTAAAAGGGTTTCAGCTATATGCGGCTGGTTTTGTGAGCTGTAAGTCTTGAACACCATGTTTTCTTTTGAGTTTGAGAATTAGGTGTTTCAAAAAAAGAAAAAGAAAGCCCAGCTTGAGCTGAATGGACCTTTGGCTGAATGTCTGGCAAGAGCTATGAAGAAGTACAAAGCAAGGTTTTCAGAAATAAGTGAATGTTTTCATTAACCATTGTTAAAAAATGTTTAGAGAAATAAGAGAATGTTTCATTGTAGACATATCTTCACTTCATTTGAGGTTTATTGGTGTATGCGTCCATGGTGGCGAGTTTCCAAGGCTACTCTTGACAATAACTTCTAAAGGCCATTGAAGCAATTTTTTTGTTCACCTTCTGCAAAAAGCTTGTAATCCTATTTTAAACAGGTAATGTTTTTCTTACAAACTATTTTTACAGTTTTAGAAGTTTCTGTCTTTCAGCCTTTTGTTCAGTAGCCTTAACACCAGTGTCAGTGTAGATCTTTGATTTGTTCCTCTTAAGAATTAATTCAGGCCAGATGAGGTAGTTTTCTCTTTTTCATTAACTGCTCTTCTTCTTCAGGTGCCAATGCCAAGTTGCGCTACCAGATTACATCAGGTAATGTGGGAGGTGTTTTTGACTTGGAGCCTGAGGTGGGAACCATCTTCATCGCCCAGCCACTGGATTACGAACAGAACAAGCTCTATAAGTTGCACGTCTTGGCCTCTGATGGGAAGTGGGAAGATTACGCTACTGTAATAGTCACCATTGTGAATAAGAACGATGAGGCACCTGTGTTCTCTGTGAATGAATACTATGGCAGCGTGACAGAGGAGCTGGACGGTTCTCCTGTCTTTGTGCTGCAGGTAGTGTCTCTAATTTCTCTGTTTGATATATCAGCATACTACATTTTCAGACCATATATTTGTTATTTCAAAATAGCCACTTTTTTTTGGTTCATATTCATTAATTTAAAAAAAATAAACAAATTTTAGAGCTCCTCTAGATGTAGCATTAACAGGTCATGGACATGTGAATTACTGCATTCTTCTATTGATAAATGAATACAACAATTAATTGTAAATTGGCCAGACACTCATTCATGTTACCTTGCCAGGTTATTTTGTGTTTCATAATTATTGTGAAAACTATGATTGATTTGTTCTTTTGAATTCATTTTAATAAAGTCTCCTGAGGTTCATTCATTATTATTAAAGTCCAAAAAAGTTATTTATTAGAAGATTCAATTGTAGCTAGTCACATCACTCTGTTTGCCCAAAGATGTGAGAGGCTCATTTTTAAATCAGAATGTTTAATCTTTTTATGCAAAAGTTGTTGAGGTTGTCTTATTTCATAACTTTTTAATTTTTCTTTTTTAGTCAAGAAAGAATTTAGAGTGTTTTATTATTATTATTATTTGTATTATTCTGATTTGTTTGGAATTTCTCCATGAATTACCACTCCTAACTTGCCATGTTTACAAAACAATAGATGGATGGATGGAGGGATGGATGGAGAGATGGACGATAGATACATAGATAGTTGTATATAAAACTTATGATAGAATTTGCAGAATGAAACTGTATATTCTCTTTGATGTTGTAGGTAACAGCCTCCGACCCAGATAAAGATGCTGACCAGGAGGCATTGAGATATTCCCTTCATGGCCAAGGTGCTGAGAGTGAGTTCATCATTGATGAGGTGACGGGGAAGATTTATGCCCAGAGAACATTAGACCGTGAGGCCCGGGCAGTGTGGCGTTTTGTGGTACTGGCCACGGATGAGGGTGGCGAGGGATTAACAGGATTCACCGATGTCATTATCAATGTGTGGGACATAAACGACAACGCTCCTATTTTTGCTTGTGCCCCAGACAGTTGCCATGGCGATGTGGCTGAGAACTCCCCACTTGGCACTTCCGTCATGGAGATGACAGCCACAGATCTGGATGATGCGGCTGTCGGACAAAACGCAGTGTTGGCCTATAGGATTGTGGGTAACACTGCCCTTAATGGTGCTAACAGCGGAGCAGATGTGTTCAGCATCAATCCCGCTACTGGAACTGTTTCTGTGGCAATGTCTGGCCTGGACAGGGAGCAGACTGACTCGTATGTCTTGGTGGTGGAAGCACGAGATGGCGGAGGTATGATAGGAACAGCCACTGCCACTATACACGTGACAGATGTTAATGACCATGTACCACGTTTCCTGGATCGCTCATGCTCTGTTCGTATCCCTGAAAGCAGTGAGCCCAACACAGTGGTCATAGAGCTGGCTGCAGAAGATGCGGATGCTGGAGAGAATGGCCAGCTGACCTTCAGCGTGGTGGCCGGAGATCCCGAACAGAAGTTTTACATGGTCAGTCATCGACAGGAGCAGCGCGGGACCCTTCGTTTAAAAAAGCGTCTGGATTACGAAAGACCAGGCGAGCAACACTTCAACCTCACCATCAAAGTGGAGGATATGCAGTACTCCAGCCTGCTGCACTGCACTCTAGAAGTCGAAGACTGCAACGACCATGTGCCACTTTTCATTCCTCACTTTCTACAGCTTCCTGCTATACGAGAGGATGTCATTCCAGGAACTATTGTCGCAAATGTGGCTGCTAGCGATTTGGACTCGGGGCTGAATCGCGAGATCACTTATAGCATTGCTTCGGAGTCTGATCCGTACCATCTGTTTTCTGTGGACCAGACGGGACTGGTTACTGTGGCTAGCGAGCTGGACCGGGAAACGGCCACACAGCATCACTTGGTTATACTTGCAACAGACCATGGCACGCCACCTTTGACTGGCACCGCAACTATCCAGATGGCTCTGCTGGATGTCAACGACAACGGCCCTGAGTTTGAGTCTGCGTATGCACCGGTTGTGTGGGAGAATGTTGTAGGCCCACAGGTCGTGCGGCTCAACCAGAGCTCCACGTTACTGATAGCTGTGGACCGAGATTCACAGGAAAATGGCTCACCCTTCTCTTTCTCTGTGCCTCTGGAATATCATTACAGCAATGATTTCCACCTGCAGGATAATGGTAATGACACGGCCACTATCACCGCTCTGAGAGCTTTCGACAGAGAGAGACAGAAAGAGTTTCTACTGCCCGTCATCATGACTGACAGCGGCAATCCACCAAAGACCGTCACAAACACCCTCACTATTACCATTGGCGACGAGAATGACCACGCCCACACAGCTGGACAGAAGAAAGTGTTCATCAACTGTCACAGAGGTAATGGCTCCAACATTATAAATATAAAGTTCTGTCATAAAACTCTAGATGGTGCAGGCTGATCGGTCCTTAACTCAATTTGCTTGCAATCACATTATTCTACATAGGGCACAGCTGATTGGTTCCTGCTGCATCAGTAGCAAATGAGCTCGCTGCTCTACCTTTAAATACTCGGTCAGCGTTTGCTGTTGCAGTGCGCTTTCAGAAACCCTCCACCGGTATAGATCTGCTATGGGTAATTCATGTACGCTATATTGGATGGCAGCAGCATGTCTTACTTGCTCACAGCAGCATGTTGTGTATGTATTTGCAGTAGCAAGTCCTGTACTTGCTCTTTAGCAGCAGCAGCAATAACAGCAGCAGCAGATCTATTTGGCCAAGACCAAACATATCAACATTGTCATATCCATTACTATGCTAAACACTTTAAGATTTGTCATGACAGAAATATGTAATAGCAGATAAAAGAGTCGTTAATGTTTAAATTATATTTTATAACAGGTTTTTTTTTTTTTTTTTAACAATCACTAGTACCATTCTCTCAATACTTAGGTCACGTTTTCAAATCTCTTCACACAGTGAGCACAACAGGAGTCTATGTGGGCTAAACTATGTATCATTCATCACTGCTTTGGCACAAAATGCATTAAATGATGAATAATTTAAAATTGCATTAATTTTTTTGTCACTTAGACAAAATCAGCACTAAAACTCTGTACCTATAGGCCAATTTGCAATTTTACATACTCTTTTCAAAACTGTTAAACTTAAAGGTGCTCTAAGCGATGTCACGTGTTTTTAGGCCAAAACATTTTTTGTCACATACAGCAAACATCTCCTCACTATCCGCTAGCTGCTTGTCCCCTGAACACACTGTAAAAAAATGCGGTCTCTGTAGTCGCCACAAGCTCCAAAAACGGCAACAAAAACAAACTGGTGCAGCCTGGACCACGAAACATAAACAGTGCCCCCAGCCAATAACCGACAAGAATGATTTGGGGGTGGAGTTTTGGGGTTAGTGAATGCATTACTATCAACAAACTATTTTATCATTTATCTAGACTTCTAATTAAAACATACTTTTTTATTTAAAAGTACATACATTTACTCACAATGAGCGTGAAGTAGTTGGTTGAGCCATCGTTACCACAGCAGCGTCAATACGCAAGCTACTTCCATTTTAAATGCACGTTCATGACTGTTTCAGGAAGCATGGAGGGGAGGGTAGCTAGCTAGCCTCTGTTTTGTTTGACAACACTTCGAACGTCAACGGGAAGTTACTCCACCCAGGATCGCTTAGAGCACCTTTAAGTTCAGATGGTAACACTTTAGTATAGGGAACACATATAAACTATTAACTACGACTTTTCCCTCAATAAACTCCTAATTTACTGCTTATTAATAGTTAGTAAGGTAGTTGTTCAGTTTAGGTATTGGGTAGGATTAAGAATGGAGAATAAGGTAATCCAGAATAAGGCATTAATATGTGCTTAATAAGTACTAATAAATAGCCAATATTCTAGTAATATGCATGCTAATAAGCAACTAGTTAAAAGACCCTAAAATAAAGTGTTACCGTTCAAATAAATAACATAATACAAAACTGAATAGGACAGCAGTTTTCTACATTTCTGCAGTAATACCATATTGAAATATATTCCGAACCTAAAAAATTAAATGCTATCAAAACAATTAGAAGTAGCTGAACATCTTCATAGATGTTAGTCTTTCAATTTCACTACCATCTACACTAAAGGGGACATGGACCATGTAATTTATACTGCAGTGAATTCCGAACAGTAGAGAGCCGTCATTCTTGTTTTGTAAAGTAAATTTACAAAAGAAAATATTGCCTAATACTACCTGTTAGTGTTTTTTTAGGTTGTTTTCTTATGAGAGAAAAAATGTGCTTGTTGGCTGACAGTCTTTGCAAGTGTTATAGAAGAATGAGTTCATTTGAAACTTGTATGAAGTGTTTTGGTAGCTTTAGTGCTTTTTGAATGTGAAATTAACTGCAAGTTAATATTTGTTAAGGAGAACTGTGTGACGAGTTTTGAAAAAGTGACCATAATATTAAGAAATTTGTCCTAGCGATTGTTAAAAAAATAAATTGCTGATACAGTTCAAATTTAAATTGTTTATAATTCTTGACATCGGTTATATCAGTAGTTTGTTCATTGACCTGATTGGTTGTATTGCTTTTGATTGTTTTTATAAACCAGGGCATTTCTTAATGTAGTTATATTATTTCACTGATAATTATCATGAATATTGAAGAACAGAAAAGAACAGGTTGTATCTTCAAAATTATGTGGAATCCACCAGCAAGTTTCCCATATGAAATACCCTACAGGAGGAGAGAGAGGATATTATCAGAGGAAATGGTTCTATAAAAATGGTTAAATTCCTTGTTTATTTACTCGTTTAATACACTACTGTTCAAAGGTTGGGGTATGTAAGATTTTTAAAATGTTTTAAAAGAAGTCTCTTAAGCTCACCAAGGCTGGATATTTGATTAGAATACAGTATAAATAATAATAATAATAATATTTTATATATATATATATATATATAATGTGTCATAATAAAAGTCCCGCTTCTCGTGAGGCGTGTGTTGCTCAATCGCTCCAGCTCCTCGTTATATATATTATTACAATTTACAATACCTGCTTTCCATATTAAATGTTAAAATTTGATTTATTCCTGTGATGCAAATCTGAATATTTCAGCAGTCATTACTCCAGTCTTCAGTGTCACATGATCCTTCATAAATCATACTATTATGCTGATTTGGGCTCAAAAAAACAATATTATTATTGTCAATGTTGAAAACAGTTGTGCTGCTTACCTGTAGAAACTGTGATACATTTCTTTCAGGAGTCTTTGATGATTAGAATGTTGTCTTATCTTGAAATTCTTCAAGATTGAGAATTGATGTAGATCAGTGTTTGCAAGCTATGTGCTAATTGTGTGCACCTCAATTATCTTGTGCACACACAAGAAAAGAGAGCACCAAAATGTTTAACCTCAAAGTCAATTTCCTGAAAACAAGCACTTTACAGAAGACTGTTTGACTACCAACTGTGCAAGAAGGTTAAAACTTCAGTATGCACATCTCTTACTATTTCAGGCTCTTTTAACTGAAATAGGGGGCTGTTGTGTGCCGTCCATTAACTAATAATAAACAAACAAACATGTTTACATTTTTCTATCACTAAACATGTTGAGAATTGTGAAAAATACAGGTCAAATACCTTTTCAGAAAATTGCAAAATTTGATCCAGTCCAGTCAGTACTGGTGTCAGTAGGCAGTCACCATGATGTTGTGTGACTTTGCATGCTTGGCTATTCAAAATGTACATTTTTTACTGCCAAACTTGTTGCTGTGATACATTTCATAGTGTAAGCTGCTGTATGCAATTCTAACCCATATTTTGTGAAGGAAAAAAATACACAAGTGTTGTTATTTAGCCACAGTACATCAAAGTTGTTTTCAAAAGAATCATCTTTTAACCTGCACTGAAAAAATAAAGGTGTAGAAACTATTTTCACTCAGTAAATTACACAAAGAATTACAAGAAACAAATAATACATTAAACAAAATTTGTATATATATATATTATTATTATTTTATTTTTTTTGTAAAACATAATCTTTGCTTTATTTACTTCGAAAAAAAACATTTTTACAGTGTTTTACTTAATAAAATAATTCAGTCCAGCTCAGTTACTTTTAAAAAGTATGGTATATATAAGGAATAATTGATGACATGCAGTTAAATTATTGAAAAATAATGCACACCAGAGGTGGTAATGCGGCCATGATGTGATTGTGAAGTGTGCATTATTTCTCAATAACTGAACGGATCGTTCTCAGTCTTTACATATACTAATTATTCTGCTAATAGCATGGTGGTCACCTCAGGACATTGTTTATTTTTTGTATTTCAAGACATTTGGTCTTTGTCCTTAAAACACTGTGTGTATAACTAATTTCTTATGCATCACATCCCAAGCCTCCATTGATAATTCCAAAATGTTATTTTAGAGCTAGTAATAGAGGCTTGAGCCAATTATATGCTATGATAAAAAAAAAGAGAGAGAGAGAGAGAGAAAGAGATTAAGCATGTGAGTCTGTGCCTCTCTTAACAGTGGTTGGCAGCTACATCTTTTCTAATTGTCTAAAGTTTAACTGCTTCAAAAAGCAGCGATTGAGAAATGTCACATAGCTTTTCAGTTGCAAACTTTTTTGGGGGAAAAAGTCTATCATGGGGCAGCTCTCTGTATGTGTGCATGTTTCCATCTGTGTGCAGGTGTGTGTCTGTGCAGTATCTGTGTGCATGTAGAAAGACTTTTATCCTATCGTTTGTCATACTTATATGCTTGGTCAGTGTCTTTTTTAATTTTGGTTAATTTGTTATTTCTAGGTTGTAAAGACCTTTTTGAAATAACTGAAATAAATTGGCAAAGTGACATGGAATGCGATCAACAGACCTGGGCTTTTGGAAAATAATTGAACCTTAGAACACTTGTCGATGCGTTCAGAATCAAGCGCTCAACAGCCTCGTGTGTGTGTGCGTGTGTGTGTGCGTGCCTGGGTGTGCGTGTATTTGCACATGCAATGTTTTGATACACTGCCTTTTTTAATGACAGGGAGAATGCCAACCAGTGTGCTGGGGAAGGTTTACTCACCAGATCCAGATGACTGGGATAACAAGACATATGCCTTCGAGGGACATGTTCCTAGGTGAGACCTTTTTCCCCCACTTTTCTTCTCTGCTCCACTTTCTCCTTTTCTTTTCTGTCCACATTATTACATCATCCCTTCCACCTTGTTAACATGTTTATACACATCTCCCAGCACCTTCTTCTCACATATTTTTCCTGCACTCTTTGTGTTATTTAAAGGGGTCAAGGGATCTCTGAGCACCATGTCTAACCCTTCTTTCTCACATCCCAGCATCTCTCTTCCTCTCATGCTCCTCTCTATTGATGTTGTGCACTATACTGGAGAGGCGTATACAGTGATAAGATGATCCTGACAGGGCCAGCCTTGAGATGTTATGAGCACACAGGAGCCTGAACTCGTTCTCTCTAAGAATCTTCAGTATATGCAACATAATGTGAGAACACACGTGTCTTTGAGAAAATACAGATCAAAACTCCATTAGCAAAAATGAATTATTTAATTGAAGCTTAATGTGTTAGTCTTGTCTTGTAACTGAAATTTTTGTGCTTCCATGCTCCCTATAGATTTTCTTTGCATGTGTACATTTAGCAAGTTAAAGTGTAAGTATTTGTTTATGTGAAGTTGGGGTCCGAAGTGGATTTATAAATTGCGCTGTTCAATTATACAAAGTCGTTGAGTTCAGATTGGTTTATTTTGAGGTCAATGAAATCTATATTTCAGTGCAATTCATCTGCCGTTCACAATTTGTTGCAATATGCTAGAAGAGGAAACCCTCATAAACCAACAATTCACACTCTGTTTTTCATTCTCTGGTTTTTCCATTCCATATCCCAGAATTATCTCTCAGCTTTTACTCTACCCATTTATTGAAATGCATTCTAGCCACAGTTCAAATTACAATGAATTGTGTTTGTTGGTCTGTTCATTTTATACATTGGCTTTTTTTTAATTGTTTTTATATTGACTGTTTGGTTTTTACAAGGTCTTCTATGAAAATATATTAGAGTTATATATTTTTTATAAAAAAAGAGTAGTAACAAATATATATTGCAGATAAAATAAAAGATAAAGGTATCCGATCAGACAATCAATATTTGAATCCTGTTATTTTTTTCCTACCTGCAGTTATTTCATCCTGAACAAGCGGACAGGGTTTCTGATCATAAAGGAGAACGCCCCTCCTGGGAGTTATGACTTTCAGGTGCGAGTGTCAGATGGGGTGTGGCCAGATGCCATCTCTAGCGTGAAGGTGAATGTGAGAGAGCTACGGGACGATGCCATCTACAACTCAGCCTCTCTGAGATTAGCAGGTACAGGTGATTTTCAAATATAGTGACATCATTGTCATAGTGCTTCTTGACTTTGAAAAGAGATTTCAGCTGATCATTAATCAGTGCTAACTTTTACACTTCTTGAAATACGTGTAGGGCCCCATTTTAATGATCTAAGCACATGGTCTGAAGCACATGGCGCAGGTGCACTTAGGGCGTGTCCGAATCCACTTTTGCTAGTTTAACGACAGAAAAAATGGTCAGTGTGCCAGGCACATTGTCCAAAAGGGTTGTACCTAGTCTCTTAATGAGTCATGGGTGTGTTTTGGGCAAAACGTGCAATAAACCAATCAGAGTCTCATCTCCCATTCTCTTTAAAAGCCAGCTTGCACCATGGCGGATTGCTATTTACATGGCGGAATAAAGACACCCTCAACCAGACAAGTCAGTTTAAATACATGTGTGTATTGCCACAATTGGTCAAATAATTAGCCAATTTAATTCGTTGTTACTGCAAATAGGTAATTCTGATACATGCAATGACTATCCATTATGACAAGTAGGCATTTTTATCTTTATATACACTATTATAATCTTTTACATTGTTATCCTTTTATTTTTAATATTTGGTATGTTTGTCTGCTGCTGCGTGTCCCTTTGTGTGTAACAAGCAGAGTGTATGTGCGTTGTGCACCCGCCTACAGGCGCATATTACTAACGCGCCCATTAAATAACAAAAAAATACTGTGCCATTGACTTTAGACCAGGTTTCAGTTGGTCAATGGCGCAGTCGTTTTCATTTACATTACATTTACATTTATGCAATTGGCAGACGCTTTTATCCAAATTATACTATACATTTGTATCGGAGTATGTGCAATCCCTGGGATTGAACCCATGACCTTGGCATTGCTAGTGCCATGCTCTAACCACTGAGCTACAGGAAAGCCAGGAAAGTTTTCAGTTGCCTCAAAATAGCAACACGCCAACAATGAGCCTGAACGCACCTCATTTTCAGACCAGCACGCCAATGGGTGAATAGAGGGGCAGGAATGCATTTGCTATTTAAACAACGTGGGCTCTGGACATGAAAATGATAACTGCGTCGGGCTGAAACTAACAAAAAACACTTGCGTCACATCTGCCGTTGCATTGTGTCAGGTGTATGATAGGGCCCGTAGTGTCGATTTTAGCCTTTGGTGACCACCTTTTCTTTTCTTTTTTAGTAAGATTAAAGTTTGCAAATCTCTATAGAATACATAGGATTTATTAATTTATAGCATTACATATGGTGTCATAATACTTGCATACTGAATTGTTATTTGTCTTCTTGCACTTATTTGCATATTGCATTGTGATTGGTCTTGTCTTTTCTGCATCTGTTGAACTATCTATAGCTGCCTTGATACTGTAAAGGCACAGAAGCTTTTTTTACGCTTTGGTACTCATGCACAGTCAACAAAAAACAAGATCAGCTCAGTTTCATGACAACTGCACCTCTGATGCAGCCTGAACTAACACCTGAAACCTAACTACTCTATTGTACCACTATTCTTTTGCATTTTAGACATGCAAATGGAGATGTATATAGTAATGCAGCTATAAAATACTACTTCCAATTTAGTTAATTTTAAAGGCTCTTAAACTAATTTGACTCATAATGTATGGCACTCTGTATACAGCACTGTCGAGACATAAGCCGAGTCTGTGTCCAATGCTTATTTCAATCAAAGACATTAAAATAGTTTGATGGTCTGTGTCTGGAATCTGGATCTGTGTTGATTGTGTGCCATGTTGTGGCAGTAAAACTCTTGGGCATATTGACTTTGGCGACATTAGGACAGCCAGCGTTTTAATGAAAACAAGACTGAGCTGAAATGAAATGGACTATAGCTGAGGATTTTGTAGTTTTAAGACTATTAAAGTGGGGAAAAGGCCTTATGGGAGACAGAGAGACAGAATATAAAATATAAGCCAATAGCAAAGTCATAAACCTGTAAAGAGATTTTTCTTTGATTTCAGCAGTTCAACTGAATTTATTGCTGGCATGGAACAACAGCAAGCCGTTTACTGCTCATTGTAACTTCACAAATACCTTCACAAATGTCTTGTAACCTCAGCGTGTATGCAGATGCCTCCCTTATCTATAATCTCTGACAATCCCTAATTGAACCAAGATTATGTGTGGCATTAAAAAACAATCTGAGTTTGTTTTTATTGCATTTTCATAGTTTTATCACTTAATCTGCTGTAGACTGTGCAATTAGATATTTGTCCCACATTTCTGTTTAGTCTTTAAACTAAATAAAAGTTACAACTTGCTATTAACCCTCCAGGGTATAGTTTTCCCAAGAAAATTGAAATAAAAGCGTAGTCTTTAAAGAAACTAATAATTGCCAGATCAACTGTATATAACATAGTTTTATAGCAAATATGAATATGAATGCTGTCATGCCCTTTTGGCAGCTTTTACAGTAATGACAAAAGGCAAAATAGCCGTGCTACATCACGTTGGTGATCCATTGCCTCATTGGACTTTCAGTTGTATTACTGCAATTTTTGATTTATCTGGAAATGTTTTTAGTAAAATAATTGTGATTATGTATAAATAGCGCCCTTATGATGTTTAATGTGTTCAGAAAAATAAGCTAGGATTGTAAGGGCAGTATTAAAGTACAAATTATTATGAAGATGTTTATTTCCCTGGAGCACTGTCTCAACATTCATTGAATTCTGGGCTAACTGAAAGTTCGACTTTCGTACTATTTACTGCCTCCTTGACATTTGAAATCCCATTTCAGGAGCAAATGTTGGAGGCAATGGAGAGTCGTAAGGCCTGTTTAATGCTGCTTCTTTGAGATTATAGCTTGGTCTGTGAATCTTGGGAAGTGTACCGATTGTAAAGTGGAATATGAGGGAAAGTATGTGGAGAAATTCTTTAGACACTCGTGCTAGCTCATGGAGATAACCAAGCACGTGCACACAAACTCACACACGCTTATTCCCATAACCTCTGCTTTGCCTGTACACAAACAGGGCACACACACACACACACACATAAACTCCCACATTCTGCAGGACACGCAACATGAAAAGCTTTTTGAGTTTGAACTTTTGAGGCTTCTGACTGCTTAGCCAGTTTGGACTTATCTTTAAGAAATGTAAAATGTCTCATGTTTTGATCCTCTAACCCTGAGATTTCCACCCCTACGGGACTTTGTGGTATCGATAAAAAAGAGAAATTGGGAAAATATTGGCATTCTTTCAGTGGGATTAGCTCACCAATTCACAAAGACATATTGACCACCACATTTTCCCCCAAAGCCACAGCTAAACCTCTTATTTAAGCTGAAACTGTGTGTAAAAAAAAAAGAAAAAAAGTTTGTGTATGTTGAAGTGAACCCATGTGCAGTTTATTAACGTGATACAAAATAGACTGAGCTATAACATGAACATGAGCACGTGAAGACTAAACTTGATCATAACTTGAAATAAAACTCACAAAACAGCAGTTACAGGGAACAAAGCTAGACAAGAGACAATGGTAACATGAGGGCTTATACACAAGGACTAATGACTAAACAAGGAACACCTGTGAACAATTAAACAATGAGACAATGACAAAGAGAGCAGATTATCACATGACAAGACAAACCAATGAGAACAAGACACATGAGGTGTGTTCGGCTTCCCCTGCAGCTGGATGTAACCTATCGGAAGCTTCGGAGTTGCTGCTTGCAGTCGTGGAGGAGCTGAAAACGGAGACGTGAAGTCGGACACTTTCTGCTTCCCGTAGTGACGCTCATGCTGTGTTTGCACTTTATCATGGCTGAAGTGAAATAAATGCAATATTTGTCAAATACACAGATGTTTCAGAGACATTTTCATTCTATACTTTGTCACATGGCGTCGACGCGGTCTCACGTCAAAAGGGCTTGACATTAACTTTTTTGCTCACCAGCCACTGTGGCTAGTGATTTTCCAAAGTTACTAGCCACTCAGTTTTTTTTACTGGCCACAATTTTGCCAGTCAATTTTGCAAATCAAGAATACATTGTATATCAGCTGGTATGTACAGGTGGGCAAGGGCTGGGCAATATAAGCATAATAAGATATATTTTATATGTTATTTATTAGGCTATATAAAAAGAACAAAGAAGCAAATTACAATTTTTGTATTTTTAGATACAGTAGGTTTATTTAACATGTATCCATTTATTTAACATCTTTTGTTTTTTGATTAACATTAATGACAGACAGGTATTTAATTGGGCTGCTGAATGAATGGACGTAATATACTGATACATATCCAGTTTTTACCCACCTGTTTACGTCCACTTAAGCCATAAGCGGCTGTAGTCACGCGATAGCCTACTCCACACGATGGGCATTTTGACATCTGTATGTGCGTGTATTTGACTATTCAGGCGCAAGGAGAACTGATCGTGCACAAGAGAGAGCGCTTCTGTTGTGTGTCATTCAGCGCGATTCCGCCTATCCCTCCTTCACTAACAGCAAGTTAATCGATAAAGAATTGTGATTGAATTGTAATTTTATGATACAACGAGCTTGGCTACCTTTCATTTGGCTGTAGGCTGAAATTATATTCAACCCGCCAAAGTGGCTAGTGGGAGTGGCAGTCTTACCTGCCACAGCTGAAATCTACCCGCATTTGGCGGGTTGGCGGGTGTTAATGTCAAGCCCTGCATGTGACACTGAAGACTGGAGTAATGATGCTGAAAATTCAGCGTTGTATCGCACAAATAAATTACATTTTAAAATAATTCAAATAGAAAAGTTATTTTTAATTGTAAGAATATTTCACAAATACTGTTGATAGATATATATATAGATAGATAGATAGATAGATAGATAGATAGATAGATAGATAGATAGATAGATAGATAGACAGATAGACAGATATATAGATGTGAGCAGTGTTAATTTCGTTGACTAAATATGTTTGTCATTATTTTCGTCACGAATATATTTTTGCTGACGAAAACGAATCGAAAACTAAAAAAGAAGTCACTGATGAAGACTAAAACTATGACTAAATTGATTGACATTATCGTCAACGAATAAAGGACGAGACGAAAATAGACTGTGACGAAAATCCAATCAGCAGACGGGAGAGATGTGAGGAATGAACAAAAGAACCAATCGGCAAAACGGAACAGGCGAGACTGCATGAGAAGAGAACCAATCAGAGCCTGACTTATTGAGATGTGAAGAAGGTATTCAGTCTTTGACTGAGCTCGCGCAAAGACTATAGAATAACACAAGACGAGTCACTCGTATTGTTTTGAATGGGAGAAAGTGTAACGTGCAATACGGCGGAATAAGTCCCGCCTTCTAAATAAGAGCCAATCGCCGACTGGTAAAGTCATTGCGTCACTGCAACGGCCGTTAGATGTTGCTGCATAAAAGCTTTTGAATTGAAATAAAGACACAGTTGTGTTGAAATAAAGTTGAATTTGTGTTTTATATATTGTGGTTAAGTTTGTTTCCTATACCAGCGGTAAAAAATTGTCTAGTAAATCTGTTATTGATTTTAGTCTTATTTTAGTCGACTAAAATACCAAGCAATTTTAGTCGACTAAAATACCAAGCAATTTTAGTCGACTAAAATAAGACTAAAATTAAAACAAATCAGATGACTAAAACTTGACTAAAACTAAAAAGAATTATAGTCAAAAGACTAAGACTAAAACTAAATTAAAATTTCTTGTCAAAATTAACACTGGATGTGAGTTGACAAAATTCTGATGTTTGTTTAATGTTTATTGCTAGAAAATTACAGAATTTTCAGAAATATTTTACAGAAATTTTTTTTTATTTCCTGTGGTTGATGATCGGCATTTTCTATAGGATTAGCATCTCCATTAATTGACCAAAAACAGTGAGCGAGTTTTTTATCTTGTACCCTGTTTGTGAAGAACATCAGATATATTTTCATATATCTCTGCTGTCCCCTGTATATTTTTTAATTTTAAGAGTGTGTGTGTGTGTGTGTGTGTGTGTGTGTGTGTGTGTGTGTGT
>RJVU01047928.1:2282248-2300177 GCA_003731715.1 Anabarilius grahami | reverse complement strand
CTAATGTCCGTGGGAAGGGGAGCAGTTTTGATCTGGGCTTGGATCAAAGCCAGGTGTGAGGTTGTTCCCAGCTGTCATGATGAGTCTTCTCTTCACACACAGCTCCTGATGGGAGCAGACAGCCACCCTTCCTGCATCCCCCAAAGCTAATCACAGTTTCCTTCCTTGCCCCCACCTAAAGCTCCATGATTGACACTCTTCAAGCACTAATGATTATTTTCCAGGATGTTCAGGTTTATGCGCACAGTGAACTGAACGACTGCCGTCAGAGGGAGGATATAGGGCTGTAAGAAGAAAAGACACTAACACTACTTAAAAACACCACAATATATATTGAATTGACTGTAATTTCATCCTTCATTTTTATTTGCTGTCTCTTCTGAGGTTCATATAAGATCACACAACTGAAACTTACACACACATGTATTTTGAACTACTTTTTTGTTGCCCGTTTATACCCACAACATAACCTCCTATGTTTTGAATGGTTTCCTAAGGGTGAGGGGTCACAGAGTAAAGTCACTGACAGTGAGACCAAATCCATCTTTCCATGTCACTGTTATGATTAAACCGGGGAAATCGCCCCCAATTTTCTCAAACATGCCCCTCTGCCTTTGTGAGTTGTGAAGTGTCAGTGAGAGTTATGACATGCCTGCCACTCGCCAGCACTGGCCCCAAGGGACGCTGACTCAGCCTGGGGACAGACTGAGCTCAGGATCTCTCTCAGTTGGTGTAACACCTCCCCTGGGGCCACCGTTCAACCACCCTCATTGTCCCAAACTTTAGGCTAAGCATCCCAATTAGAATAGTCCATTGGGTGTTAGAAGGAAAGCACACCTCTGGCACAGGAAAAACGATGGTCATATGGTTTGCTGAAGTGTCACAATTTGCCTACAACGCTCAGGGGCCATGGCCCGCTTCATCATAACGTGCCTAGAACCGTGACTGTAAAGCACAGGCACCTGTTACCATGGTGACAAAGACTTGCCCCAGACTTTTTGACATGGCATGTCAGCTGGAGTTTGTGCGAACAGTTACTGACAGGCACTAACCTCACTTAATGACGAGGAGATGTGTTGACGAGGGAAAAACGTGACCATGCATTTTTCATGAGCTCTGCACCTCAGTTCTGCGCTGTATTAAAATTCTGCTGGTTTTTTTCCCCATGCTCTGGAGTTCTTGTAGTTTAGTTCAAATTTATACGGTTCTGTTATCCTTATGTTTTGTGCATTTGTATGTTTGTGTCTCTGACAGACATCTCCGCCTCAGAGTTCATGGAACGTCGTGGCAATCTGAAGAACAGGTACGAGCTGCTAGGCGACTTCCTGTCAGACATGCTGTCGGTGGGGGCAGACAGCGTCAACATTTTCAGTCTGGTGGAGGTGCGGGACAGGACTCTGGATGTGAGGTTCTCTGTTCACAGCGTGCCGTTCCTCAGGGCTGAGCGAGTACATGGATATCTTGCAGCTCATAAACAAAAAGTAAGGCTTGTCGGAAGCACTTTGATATGGATATCCATGGGTTTCATGTGACGTCACTGTATTTTATCGCCGCCATATTTGTGTCTGGTCACCCCAGACAGCAACATAGTGTGGCCCAGATCCGGCCCACATCTGGTATTAGTGGATTACACGTGGACCAGATGTGGGCCGGATCTGGGCCCGACACTATGTTGCTGTCGGGGACAGCTGCGCGACCTGTTTCAGTCTATGGTCACAGCAGCCACAACTACCAGAGGAACGCCAACGAAACACTTCCAGAAGGTTCACAACAAGGTTACAACATGTCTGGGATATGTGGTGCTGTTATTAATAACTGCTGGGACTGTCATTTACATAACATTATAATGAGAACACTATTGTATTGTAATAAAACATTGTGAATTTTCTGTGTTGTTGTTTCAGCGTGTTGTTGTGGGAAGTGCGGGTCCACTGGGGTTAAACATTCTGATTAGCACATAACTAGTTCAAGCTTCACTTATGCATTCGCGTCATTTTGCGCAGATAAAACTTGTAATATTAAATTTATGTAGTATAAATATCTGATTAATCTCATAAAAGATGTGTTTCGTTGAGGTAAATAACCCGCAGAGCTTTATTGTACTGATGATCATCTATAGCTTCAGTGCAAGCGCTCAAACAGCAACACAAAACATTAATAACTATGATTGGGAATGTCTTCTTATACATGGCATTATAATACACTATTGTAATAAAACGTTGTGAATTCTTTGGGTTTAGTTGCTGTGTTTCGGAGTTGTTACAGGAAGAACGTATCCACAACAGCTACATTATTCTGACTACGTTACTTAGTTCAAGTTCATCTGTGTGGTTTTGTGCAAATACTGGTTGTAATATTTTTATTTTGTATAAATATCTGAATGATCTTATATAGGATGTGTTCCGTTGAGTTAATTAACCTTAAGTTTATGGGTTTTGATTCTGGTCAGCTCCAGCGTGCGCAGCTCAAACAGCAATGATTAACAGTCATTAAAAATGTTTACTACTAATATTAAAACTGTTTCTTTTCTCTTTTTTTTCAAAATTTTTTTTTAATAACTAGCACTTGTATTGTTCTCGTATTTTCATCAACATATGGTTTGATTAAAATCATTTCCTTATTTCCAATTATTTATTTAATTGTATTTATCCATTTTGTTTCTTTATAGTCTAAATAATGTTGTCAAACGACTTGTTCGCATTTAGGTATTTTGTTATTATTATTATTTTTGTTGTTGTTGTTAATAACATATTCACATATTTTTGGTAACACTTTCTCCAGTGTATGGTGATGGACTATGTTTCTCTTGGCATACTATAGAAATGTCTTTAAGGGACAAAATACAGTTGGAGGAAATAAAATAAGGATCACAAACAATAACAGATTTTTTTCTCATATCATCTCATTTTGATAACAACATTACTGTTTGAGCTACACGCGCTGAATGAACACCCGTAAACTGAAGCGCTTTGCTAGAAGGTTAATTAACTCAACGGAACACATCCTATATAGGGTAATTCATATATATTTATACAAGATAAACATAATATTACAACTTATGTTTGCACAAAATCATGCACGCATGAACTTGAACTGAGTAACGTAGTCAGAATAGCTCCTGTTGTGGATACGTTCTTCCTGTAACAACACGCCGAAACACAGCAACTAGAATTCACAACATTTTAATACAATAGTGTATACAATTAAAATTTTATTAAATATGACAGCCACAATTGTAGATAATGTTTTGTGTTGCTGTTTGAGCGCTCGCGCTGAAGCTAAAGGTTATCATCAGTACAATAAATCGCTGCTGTGTTAGTTGCCATCTCGGACACAAATATGGCGGCGGGCATAGCGGAAGTGACGTCTTTGAAACCCATGGATAGTCACATTTGACTTTGTAATTAACCTAGAAATCACTCTAAATGCATGCACACTACAATGTGGAATATCTGAAAGCTATAACACAAATTACTTTTGCTTTTACTTGTACATAATGAAATGAGACTTGATGTATTAACCCATCCCTCTTTGTACCTTTTCAATCAAGCCTAAAGAGTCACCTCTGACTCTCTCTGGCTCTCTTTTCATTTATATAACACTACCTGCATTCCCTTCTTAGAAAAGACACGGCTAAAAGTAAAGGAGCTATGATGTGGATTGAAAACATTCAACAGATCTAAATGCATCAGTCTCCTATGCAAAATCAATGATCAGAACTAATTACATGGTGTAAAGAGGCTTGGCAATGGCTTGGAAATGGTGAGCTGAGGTTATTAATGATTGGAATTCTAATCCTCGGGAAAAACTACTCAAAACTTTCCCTTATTCTCTTTCTCATTTGCTTCCTTCCCATTTGACTCATTCCATTATTCAGAGCTAGAAGTAGTGGAAGAGGAAAGTGAAAATTTAGGGTATTAATTATAGATGAACTCACTGATATGGAAAGTAAGTTACGGGTCTCCACCCATAGTAATTGGAGAGATTCCAAGACAAGGAATAGTGAAATGAAAATTGCCATGGTAAAGGTACGTGCATTGTCAGGGTTTCCAGAGAGATTAGAGAGAACAGCCAGTTCATGTTCACACACAGAACTATTGCCTCTGAATCTGATGTAATTGCGTTTTTCTATTTTTGGCTGGTATGGCGGCTGCATTCGCTGCATGTCGGATGTGTCGAGTAGATGCGTGTGGCTTACAAGAGGGCTGGAAGAAACGAGTGAAAACAGCAGGAGAGAGACAGAGAGGAGCCCCTCTCACGTCTGTAACTTTTAAATGATTCTTAATACACTGCCATGATCTCCAGTACTCTTCTCTCTTCCCCTTGCTTTTCACTTCACTCCCCTGCTGCCACAACACACACTTTGAAGAGCTCAGGATTCCCCCCGCGGCCATGCTAGGATGGGGGAAGCGGATTTTCGGAGCACACTGCTCATCTCCCAGGGGTGTGCCCTTCTATCTAGCCCCCTAACACCCCTTCTGCAATACACACAACTAAAGTGACACCCTGTGAAGTGTCAGACGCTTCACAAAAACACACACTGTTGCGTCAAGCTCGAAAACCAGAATCAAATCTCCCTGTGGTGATAGTGAGTCCTGATGAAAGACTAGGAGTCAATGATAAACAGGGAAAAAAGCACGGGAGGAAGAAAAACTTTTCAGGGAAGCTTGTTATTTGTTGTAAAATTGGAGGGCGCATCAGTTCAAATGCAAAGCTTGCATTTAGGGCTTTAGTAGACTAAACTAAAGCACATTTGCTGAAAAAAAAAATCATTCTCATAAGATTTACCCCTCAGAATAAACATACAAGGCACGTTCTAGAAATAGAGCACCTATAGTAAGCAGGTCAAAATGCAGAAGGAGCCAGTGAAGATGAACAAAGAACAATTAGAGCCATTCTCTACATTTAATCGGATTCCATTGAATCTCTCGCTCTATTTGAGTTCACAATATAAAGGAGAGGAAATACAATTATTTTAAAGCTTTCAGCTGGATCTTCGCTGTCAGAGCCATTTCACACTGGCCTTTCTCAAAAACACATCTCATCACTTCAGCTTTTGCAGAAATCTTCGTAATTACATATCAAACACGAAGGCAGTGCGTTTTGCCTCTGCCCTTTTGTTTCGACTTTATTCAGGCAATTGTTGACTCGCGCACACCCACGCTTTCTTTTGTCTTGCTAATTTTTTTTCTCTCAGAATAATTTAAATAATTTTGAAATTACTACTTGGTTTGTTGCAACTTTAAGTGTTATGTGGCGCAGCACCTCCCATCGATCCCGTCTCTGTTCTTTTATGTGAATGCTGGCTCTTTCAGGTTTGCTTTGGCACAAGAAAACCTCTAGTTTTTCTTTTTGAAAGAAAAGCTCAGTCACGTGCGACAGTATCATGTGGATCGTTTCCACATCTCACCATGCTTTTTGCTCACTCACCAAAACACCCTTTGGCGGTTGTTGAACTCCTCCTTCGCAAATCAAATGTTTAAAAAGCTTACACTGTTTTGAATAATACAACAGAAACATGAAAAGGCCACTGGCCCAATAGAAGGTTAGTGCCTGTGAGCAATGAGCACAAAATAAGCTCCAGCCCTCCTACCGGTTTGTCCGTTTATGTTTGTATGAAGATTCTGCTTTGTATATCTCTTGGGTGTCCTCCTATGCTATCATTGAGCCTCTGTGGAAGTTTCCCTCAGGGAATTCTGGGAATTGTAGTTTCAGTCCCGACGGGCACCTCAGAGGGCCTCTGAGAAATGAGCTGACAGTACCAGCGAGCAGGAGATGGGGAAGAAATTCCACGCTCTCCTCCAGGAATAGGGAGAGAGAGAAAAAAATAAACGGAGAGCGAGAAAGAGAAATGAGAGCATCCAGAAGAAGGATTAGACGAGGGAGTGGGTGTATCTTCTCTACTGTGTAGGCTCCTGTTACATGAGCCTAACTGGCTCATATAAAGTAATGGTTTATTAGTTGTCGGTGAGTGCAAAATGAAATGCGAGAACTCAGTGTTGCAGTGTTTAACGTCCGAGGTAATACATGCAAATCACCTCCTCAAGCAGGCGTAAACGTGGGAGTCAGACCTGAATGCTCTGTTGTGGATCCACATTGTGTGTGCATGTGTGTGTCTGTAAAGACCCAGAACCATGAGAAGAGAAGGAGAGAGAGTCAAGTGTGTGTGTGGGTGAATGTTTAACACCAGGCATCTCTACGCTCTGCAGCTTCAAATGTGTGTGTTTGTGTGTGTCTTGAAAACAACTCCTGGATCTGATCCACAGGGACTCTGCAGTGCAGTTATGTGCTTGAGTAGATCTGCAGTCAGTCAGGCACAAACTTGAGATACACATGGACACTCTAACCATTAAAGGTCGGTTAAGGAAATTCAATGAGAAATCACACTGATTTTGATTATATGTTTAAAACTACACATTATTGGTTTTACTTTAAGTGGCCCAGAAACATGGAACAATTAACAACAACAACAGGAAAAAAAAAACTGAACTGACTGTGCTTCCACAATTGGATAAATGTTTTGGCACCTGTAAAAAACCTCTAGTGTTTGTGGAAAGCATCTCTTTAATATTTGAGGTGCAGGAGCTTGTGTATCCTGCTTTTTCCTCTGCTTTGATCATTTTTAGGTAACACTTTACAATAAGGTTCATTAGTTAGTACATGAACTAACCATGAACAATTTGTTACTGTATTTACTAATCTTTGTTAACGTTAGTTAATGAAAATACAGCTGTTCATTGTTTGTCCATGTTAGCTTACAGTGCAATTAACTAATGTTAACAAGATTTTAATAATGTATTAGTAAATGTTGAAATTAACATTAACAAAGATTAATAAATGCTGCAGAAGTGCAGTTCATTATTAGTTCATGTTAACTAATGTAGATAACTAATGTTAACTAATGAATCTTATTGTAAAGTGTTACCGTTATTTATAGGGATGTATGTTATCTTGTCACTATATTGATTTTCAGCGATAAAGCAGCCCAGATTGGATGTTGGATATTGGATGTTCACTTAGTTGCAGTAATTATTTAATGTTGTATATATCAATTGATACCTAGCATTTGAAAATTGGGATTTTTATTTGTTTGTTTGTTTGTTTTAATATCGGCCATTGATTGGCTGTCAGCCATAAAATCAAATTAACTAGTGCCTTATCATGATGGCCTTAATTTTAAAATCATTATTTTGTTAATATTTTGTAATTTTAAAGTTATTTTGTTAATAACTAACAAAAATAAAATGTGCATGTCCACATTACATATGAATGCTGTCACAGAGAGCCCACCTCTTTTTATGTTTGCGCTGCCCCCATCCCTTCGAATGCCACCCTAATCTGGGCACCCAATTGGAACAGGCATACGAGAGGAGTGGCACAGTAACAGACCTGGCAGGCAGAGTGTGATGAGGTGCATCTAAAGTTAATGGTGCCATTAAATGCTGAATGAACCTCTCCTCAGTATACCCATCTCGTCCCATGTGCATACACAAAGTTTGTGCAAAAAGAAAAGGAGGGGCTATGAGTGCCAACTAGAGCAGTCAAGGTGATGATACACAGGGCAACTTTTTGAGCAATGTTGCCGTCAACATGCAACCTGGTGAGACACAGGGCAACTAATTTGGGCAACGGACAGTTGGCAGCAACCAATCAGAGAGGAGCAAATTTATTGCCAACCCAGTAAATACTTCATTATAAACACTTGTTAGGCACTTTATTTCAACTTCTCAAATATTTTATTAATTTTTATTAAATATAAATGCCTTTCCGATCTGATTTGTGATAGGAAAAGGGAGAAGAACGAGTTTGGCAAAAGGCGGATTCGAACCCGGGTCGATCACGTCAAAAGCTACTTTCATGTGCCATACTCTCTACAGCCTACACCACTGCATATGTTAAAGGTGCCCTAGATTCAAAAATTGAATTTACCTCAGCATAGTTGAATAACAAGAGTTCAGTACATGGAAATGACATACAGAGAGTCTCAAACTCCACTGTTTCCTCCTTATATAAATCTCATTTGTTTAAAAGACCTCCGAAGAACAGGCGAATCTCAACATAACACCGACTGATACGTAACAGTCGGGGTGTACGCCCCCAATATTTGCATATGCCAGGCCATGTTCCCAACATTATGAAAGGCATTAGACAAGGGCAGAACGTCTGGATGTGCACAGCTGAATCAACAGACTAGGTAAGCAAGCAATAACAACAGCGAAAAATGGCAGATGGAGCAATAATAACTGACATGATCCATGATATCATGATATTTTTAGTGATATTTGTAAATTGTCTTTCTAAATGTTTCGTTAGCATGTTGCTAATGTACTGTTAAATGTGGTTAAAGTTACCATCGTTTCTTACTGTATTCACGGAGACAAGAGCCGTCGCTATTTTTATTTTTAAACACTTGCAGTCTGTATAATGCATTTACACAACTTCATTCTTTATAAATCTCTCCAACAGTGTAGCATTAGCCTGTTAGCCACGGAGCATAGCCTCAAACTCATTCAGAAATAAATGCAAACATCCAAAATAAATACTATACTCTACTATACAGGAATCGATGTATGCATGATGAACACTTTGTAAAGATCCATTTTGACGGTTATATTAGCTGTGCAAACTTTGTGTTTGCTGTTTAAGGCAGTCGAGAGCTCGCGGGGGCGGGGAGCGGGAGATTTAAAGGGGCCGCGCGCTTAATCGGTGGATATGTAATAATGGCTCAAAATAGGCAGTTAAAAAAATTAATAAAAAAAAATATATGGGGTATTTTGTGCTGAAACTTCACAGACACGTTCAGGGGACACCTTAGACTTATATTACATCTTTTGAAAAGGGGATCTAGGGCAGCTTTAAACAAAACATGTCTTTTTAGTATATAACTAAAAACATTCAATGGTTAAATTACAGCCTACGCACATTGGACACCTGTTGGTATTTTAAGCAATAAATTAATTAAATTCCCTTTTGATACATGACAACTTACAAGTGTAAAAAGATATAAGTTCACTCTACTTTTCTTCGTTCCACTGCCACTGAGAGGCCGCCATCTTGTTTGATTTTTTTCTGAAATCTCCAAGATGGTTACGTGATCGGCTGCTAGCACTGTGATTGGAGGATCTCAAAAAATTGCCCACGACCTATCTAAAGTATCCAGAAAGAAATTTGTTTCTCATTCTCAATGGGAAAGTGCCCAAGCAACATTGCTCAAAAAGTTGCCCCATGTATCATCACCTTAACACTATCAGATTTTCACTATATGATTATCATGGACAAAAGAATTGACGATAATGATATTATCATAATATCTTCTGTATAGAAATTTGGGGGGAAAGTATTAACAATGCTATTAGTGGAATTTATCTTTTGGTGTTTATTTTGTGTTTTCTCCTTTTTGGCCAATGAATCACACTCAAAATAGGGAGGCAGAGAAACCAGCTGTATAAAAGTTTGTAACCAGCTGTACAAAAGTATACAAAAATAACTTACTGTCGATCAGCTCTACCTGCAGTCTAGGGTGTCTTGCATCCTGACGTTTAAAAAAAAAACTATTATACTACCTACTATGTTGAATGTCAACCATATAGTTACTACTGCTGGATTATTTATGTTACTATTGTATGTGTAGTATTAAAATATCAATATTTCATTTTTTTGGTAACACTTTACAATAAGGTTCATTATTTAAACATTAGTTAATGTATTAACTAATACGAACTAACCATGAGCAATATATGTTACTGTATTTGTTAATCTTTGTTAACGTTAGTTAATGAAAATACAGCTGTTCATTGTTTGTTCATGTTAGTTCACAGTGCAATTAACTAATGTTAACAAAATTTTAATAATGTATTAGTAAATGTTGAAATAACATTAACAAAGATTTATAAATGCTGTAGAAGTGCTGGTCATTATTAGTTCATGTTAACTAATGTAGTTAACTAATGTTAACTAATGTACCTTATTGTAAAGTGTTACCCATTTTTTAAATATCAGTTATCATCAATAGCAGCATATTGCACCAACATGCAGCAGAGAAAGAAAGAATACCTGCCTTTTCCTCAGAATGTCTGCAGGACACTCAGGTCAGAACTGCAACCTTCAGTTCTAACACATACCCCCCTTGTACATGTAATTTCTCCTTTTAAAGACCCCCTGTGATGAAAATCAAGTTTTTAATGTTGTTTATATGTCTATGCAGTGTTTTTAATATGCTTTAAGAGAAACCATGTGTAAATTCATAAGTCAGCACCATTGCTGAGTATTTTATGTTTGAAACAGTAAACCAAAAACCCGCGTATGGAAGTAATTTAATGCCAAATATTTTCGAAATAAAAAGCTTGTTGAATTGCACTAATTGAAAAAAAATATGCATTACATTAGCTGTGTTTGCATTTAGATGCATTGTATTTTTAAGGCTTGAATTTTTATGGGCTGAAATTCAACATGGTTGTATATTTAGCTGTGAATATTTCAATTAAAAATATTTCACACACATTTTCATTATTAAAAATTCAATAATTTATTTTCACCTTTCAGATTTCACTTCCAAAATATTCATTCTGTTTAAAACTAGCAATTTTCAGTCCATTTTATTTCGCTTTACAAATTCGCTTCCACAAATTAAGTGGTTCAAATTCGGCAGAAAATTCAACATTTCACATCCGGGAACTGCAGGAAAAGCAGTAGAGTACCGATGCATGATCTCTATCTGCTGTTAGTCTTCTTCGCCAGCAGGTGCCGCTAGCGGCTGTTTAAGACCAGATCACGGCTAGTAAGTCATCATTCATTCATTCATAAAAACGGATTTACAGAAATGGAGCAAGCGTAAGTGAATGTGTGATGATTATCAGGGCCAGTATAAATGCAGAAAAGCTGATAAAGACACAAAAGCTGCATTTATGTTTAATTCAGTGTCTTTATGGTTACTTGTGTAGTCTACATGTAGCTAAGCAGCTTTCTCTACAGTGAACGAGATTATAACGTTATTGCCCGATGGTGGTGTACAGATCAAACGTTAAATCTGAGGTAGACATATATTTCTCTCTGTTTAGTTTCCTTAACTTTATATCCCAGCGCTGTGTTGTAATACTAGGGTTTCCCTCATACTTCATAGGATTCCCCTGCCATCAGGACATATAAAACACTTAACACAGCTTAATGGACTCGTACAGTGATATAAAAGATCATTTGTGATGTAGGTTATACTATATAGGCTCCAAGAAAGCAGATACTGGCATAAAGTTGATTTGACGCTGAACGTTTGATATTCGCAAATTTAGGGACCATCTCTAAAGTTACAACATTGTTATTCACGTTTCTACCTTCAATAGCGTTTAAAGAGAATGATTTACAGTCACAAAACCAACTGTAAAGTGTTCATCTAGGTCTCAGGTATAATGCAAACCTTTTAGATTTTTGATGTTTATTAAAATTAAAGGTAACACTTTATATTAACTAGATAATATGAACTAACAACGAACTGCACTTCTACAGCACTTATTAATCTTTGTTAATGTTAATTCCAGCATTTACTCTTACATTATTAAAATCAAGAGTTGTATTTGTTAACATTAGTTAATGCACTGTGAACTAACATGAACAATGAACTGCTACATTTTTATTAACGTTAACAAAGATTACCAAATGCAGTAACAAATGTTGGCTATTGCTCATGGATAGTTCACGTTAGTAAATACATTATGAACCTTATTGTAAAGTGTTTCCAAATATACTGTCAAATAATATGTAAATATTGCTATGTATTTCACTACTGTATGGGATCATACAAAAAAAAGCCATAATTTAAATCTCAATAGCATGTGATGAGTATGATTTACAGTCACAAAACCAACTGTAAAGTGTTCTAGGTGTCAGGTCGAACAGTGATTCAAGTCATTCTCTTTAAACGCTATTGAAGGTAGAAACGTGAATAACAATGTCGTAACTTTAGAGACGGTCCCTAAATTTGCGAATATCAAACGTTCAGCGTCAAATCAACTTTATGCCAGTATCTGCTTTCTTGGAGCCTATATAGTATAACCTACATCACAAATGATCTTTTATATCACTGTACGAGTCCATTAAGCTGTGTTAAGTGTTTTATATGTCCTGATGGCAGGGGAATCCTATGACGGATGAGGGAAACCCTAGTATTACAACACAGCGCTGGGATATAAAGTTAAGGAAACTAAACAGAGAGAAATATATATCTACCTCAGATTTAACGTTTGATCTGTACACCAGCATCGGGCAATAACGTTATAATCTCGTTCACTGTAGAGAAAGCTGCTTATGTAGACTACACAGGTAACCATAAAGACACTGAATTAAACATAAATGCAGCTTTTGTGTCTTTATCAGCTTTTCTGCATTTATACTGGCCCTGATAATCATCACACATTCACTTACGCTTGCTCCATTTCTGCAAATCCGTTTTTATGAATGAATGAATGATGACTTACTAGCCGTGATCTGGTCTTAACACAGCCGCTAGCGGCACCTGCTGGCGAAGAAGACTAACAGCAGATAGAGATCATGCATCGGTACTCTACTGCTTTTCCTGCAGTTCCCGGATGTGAAATGTTGAATTTTCTGCCGAATTTGAACCACTGAATTTGTGGAAGCGAATTTGTAAAGCGAAATAAAATGGACTGAATATTGCTAGTCGAATTTTATAGGTTGTATTTTTAAACAGAATGAATATTTTGGAAGTGAAATCTGAAAGGTGAAAATAAATTATTGAATTTTTAATAATGAAAATGTGTGTGAAACATTTTTAATTGAAATATTCACAGCTAAATATACAACCATGTTGAATTTCAGCCCATAAAAATTCAAGCCTTAAAAATACAATGCATCTAAATGCAAACACAGCTAATGTAATGCATATTTTTTTTCAATTAGTGCAATTCAACAAGCTTTTTATTTCGAAAACATTTGGCATTAATTTACTTCCATACCCGCGGTTTGAAATCGTGGGTTTTTGTGACGTCACAGACTACCTTGTAACCAACCACAACAACATGCCGGCAGGCTTTAGCATATCATTAACTATGACCGCTCTGAAGCAGGAAAGTCTCGAGAGAAGCCAGGTAATTTTCTGTTGATATGAATAATTGTGAAGATTTAGCAATATAGCAAGTCTATTACAATGTTATGATGAACTATATGCCTTTCTCCACTGACGTTCTGAGTTGTTCAAAGCGTTTATAAGGATACTGATTGTTAGAAGGCAGCTGTCTGACTCTGAGATAAAGAACAGGAACGGTGTGTGTAACATTAGCAACACATTATTAGCTGTTTGATAAAATAGTCAAGCAAAAGGCTAATTATATTAATTCATATTAATTAATGACAGAACCGTCGCAAGAACTGTGCCAAGTGTGCGAGCGCATAGGGGCTCACGCCAAAGTAAAGTGACAGCTGACTTGAAGTAAAGCCAATAAAGTTCATGTTTTTGTCCTTCGAAATATTTTAATACTATAAAACATAGCTAAAACAATATTGCTCTGAGCGTGAGCGTGTGACCGTGATTCATGTGCATATGTCAGTCAGTGTGGAATCGCACATCAAGTTCTGAGAGAGCTATTCAGTCCATTAGACATTCTGATTTTGGCCGCCTCTGGAATGGATCAGACCATAGATATTAGCCTACCTGATAAGTTCAAGTAAATATGCTGGAAATCCGCGCTCATTCAATGATGTGCATTTATTTCATGTACGGAGAAGGCACGGGCACCTGCAGGATCTCATCTGAATGTTTTTTTTAAATCTGAACTTCAAAAAGCAACGAAATTGCCAAACATCCATTTAGCGCATATTCACAGAGGAAAATGGCTGCTTGTTCTCTCAATACCGTGTGTTTTACTGAGAAATCACTTCAGGTGATTCACTGAGAGAGCAGTCCAAAGAAATGCAAGTGGATTCAGACCGTTTTTCAAAGGCATTTTACCAATTCATAATTTAAAACACAATTTAAGCGTCAGAAATTAAACTGAATATACGAAGCGAAGCAAGCTTTTTTCTTAATTATCCACAACACAAACAACAAATTGCTCGTCACTGCTGCAACAGTAGACTCTCCGAGCTGGCGTGAGCAAGTGGAGGCAGGGCTAATTTGCATATTCATTGTTCTGTGTATATTAAATAAGGCAAGGTTGTAAAGTTACATTCAAGCTATTTTAAGGCATGAATAATTTTTTTTCACTTGAATTTTTTTTTTAATATGTCATTTTGGTGATCAAAGATGAGTTTTAAGGGAAAAAATTATTGACTACAGGGGGACTTTAAGATTTTATGTTAATCTTCATTTAAAATAAACCCCTTTCTGCAGCCTAACGCTGCTCCCACAGTTTCTGCCTCACCGACCCTGTTTTGCGCAATGCTCCATATCTCTGTGCACCCTCAGAGTTTCCCCTCAGATCACACATAAACAGCAAAATCAACATAAACAGCATCATCAATCACCCACAGCCCTCTGCCACAGCGGCCGTGTAGAAAATACCTCTCCATGAGCTACTATCCGAGTCAGAATAGTGTCCCGGCAAATAGGTCCCAGCTAATCTTGGAGTAGTTATCACCTTGAACATCTGTCTCTATCTTCTCTGTGTCTGTATCCCTTGATACCTCTTGTTTCTTCACCCCTCTATTTCCCCTTAAGTGTGTCTGGCCACATGGGTTTGTGGAGGACAAGTCAATCACTGTGTGACTGCTCAGTCCACCACAGAGCAAACTGCTCCACTTCAGATGTTGGATTTGAATTTGAATAAATGGTGTGGAAGTTAAGAGGCATTCCTGTGGACATTGGAGTATCTGCACGGCATTTATATGCTTGTGGAAAAGCAAGGGCTCTCTGAACGCTTTTTATGCCTCAGAGCAATATAAACAAGTGGATTTGGGGTCTTTTTGGTTAACTTGGTTGGACTTGCTTTGCCATTTGTATGCCAATTTGAAGGTAGCTCAGCTGAAAAGACTGCATAGACACCTAGCAGCCTAAATGGGTTAAATAGCAAGACTTCCTTGATCAACAAGCTTCACAAGCAAGACCTTGCTGGTCTACTGACCAGCATAAAAATGTAGTTTAAGGAAATTCAAAAGTCGCAATGAGCCATTTGCTGAGAAATGCAATTATAAGCAAACATTCTGTTTTGATATTTTTGATGTCTCAGCTTTCAAATGATGTCAAATTATTTGGTCTCACTTTGTATTAAGTATCTTTAAATACTAGGTACTAACATTTAAATTAATAATTTGATACAGTGCACTTATTGTGTACATACATGTTATTTAATTGCACTTGTATTTAAAAATACCTGCATCTAATTACAGCTGTAATTAATTTTTGTTAATAACATCTATAATTACACTGTTGACCCTCACCTTACATCTTAACTCACTCTTAAACCTACCCATACCACCAAACCTGCCCCTAACCTTACCTGTATCCCACCTCATTAGCAGCAAAAGTGTTTTGCAATACAACATGAACACAATAAGCACATCGTACCTAACATTTTTTGATGTAAGCACATGGCAGCAGAAGACACTTAATATAAAGTCGTGGCCCAATGGTTAGAGAGTCAAGCTGGTAACCTGAAGGTTGCAGGTTCGAGTCTCAATACTGGCAGGAAATGACTGAGGTGCCCTTGAGCAAAGCACCTTACCCCCAATAACTCTCCAGGTGCTACAGCAAAAATGGCTGCACACTGCTCCGGGTGTGTGTGTCCACGGTTTGCTGTGTGTTTGTGTGTGTTTTTGTGTGTTTGTGTGTGTATGCATGTAGGGGTGTGTGTGTGTGTGTTCACTACTCACTGCTCCTAATGTGTGTGCACTAACTGGATAGGTTAAATGCAGAGGACAAATTCCAAGTATGGGTTACCATTCTTGGCCTTCACGTGTCATTTTTACTAAATCGACCAATAATTATTATTAATCTGAAATTCAATTAAAAAAATGTCGTTTTGACACTCTTTAATGTGGTTACATTGGTATATGTGCCTCAGTTCAGTGTGAACCAATCATCCCTTACTACTAGTTATTGCATTAAATAAACATGAATGACCATCAGAAGGTACAAGATGCAGTTGAAATGTATTATTTCTTGCATCACCCAATCAGAGTTTCAAGCATGAAAGATGTCTGTGAAACAGCTTGCGAACAAGCTGACCTTACTTTATAATATCTGATCACATGTTTTCTTTTCTTTCTTTTAGTTTTTTTTCACCATTATGGGAGTATTTTCTCAAGTGATTGACTTACTTTCTCGCTCTCTTTCCATGTCCCCTTCCCATCCAGCTCCAGTCTTTTCTTCAAGTCAATGTGACCCAGGTTCATGTAGATGAGTGTGTGGATGCTGACTGTCGGGGAGGAGGGGGCTGCACCAGCCACCTCAGTGTAACTGACAAGCCGGCGGTTGTCGACTCAGGCAGCATGGCTCTAGTGTCAGTGACTGTGGAAGCCACAGCTGTCTGCAGCTGCTCAGCACGTGAACACCTCCACCAGAGCTGCTCTGTCTATCCCAGAAACCCCTGCCACAACGGAGGAGTCTGCGTGGACACGCAGAGCGGATATAGGTGAGATACATGTTTTCCTTTGAGAGCCTCAGAGCTTACTTGAATGACTTGATTTAACTTTGCATGTGGAGAGAGAGTGAGCTTAAGATAACAGCAGTGAGATGTTTGCAACAGGCTTCCATTAGCAGTCTGTAATCTGCAGCAGGTTCCTGAGCATATGCAAGCTCTTTGAGAAAACTCAATGTCTGAACATTACATTAGGTTGAGAATTGCCTAATAAAACTGTCTGAAATTAACAATGCATTTAGATGCATAGATGCCTTGTCCTTATCTCACATTCATGTGCAAAAAGGAGACATGATCAAGTGAACTTCCACATGGACCCGAGCCACTTTTGAGTTTTTTCTCAAATATGAGACTGAAAGAACCTTTCTTTTTCTGTGTTATTCAATTATCCAGTCCTGGCATGGTATATTGATTTCCTCTCCTGAATAACAATACAGAGTGACTGGGATTGGACGGGTTTGCGGGAGCAGGGAGCTTGTGAAAACTGTTAGGTGGGGATTTTTTTTTTTCCCTCAGACTATACGGAAACCTGGCAGCCGTGAGTTAATAACAAAAGCTCTAATGCCAGTTCTTTTTCTTCTTCTTTTTTTTTCAGCCGTGGTTGTAATTGAACAAAGCAGGCGATCCATGTCTCATGTTGAATATTTTGAACAAAACTTTTTTGTGTTTTACGTTCTGTTTCCAAGCAGGAAGTTGTGTATAAGCCTAAACTGGAAACATGTATTTCTAATTAAAAGTGATGTTTCTTTTGGAAAGCCGGGCAACTTTTCCATACATTACTTCTAATTAAAACTAGCTAATTTGATCTTTTAAATGCATGTGCAAGTTTAATTAGAATAGCTGGATTGTCTGTTGTTTGTTGTCTAGCTGTCTGAGATAATTGCAACCTCACATGGCGATTGGATCAGGAATATCAACCCCGAAACAGTGATTAGCAAAGAAAGTCTCCATCATTCAAATAATTAATTTTGATATGCTATGAAGAATTTCAAGACCTTGTCAGAGCAAAATTGCATTTGTAGTACATTAATTCCATTAGTTTTTAATGTGCGTTAAATTGGTATTATTTTACGGAGTGACTGTTTACACAAAGTGAGCCTGGCTTGTTGGCAGAAGCTATTTACACTAACCAGACCCACCTTTGTCTGATTGAGCCAGTAAAATTACAAAAGAAATCCTGTTGTTAACAGGAGCAGTGGTGTGAAGGGTAAGGTGGGTGTGTTAACTTTTGATGCGACTGACTCAAGTAAGATTCTGCCTTTTTCTAAACTCATTCTTCTCCCTTTTCCCATCGCACATCAGCTAGGTATGGAAGCCCGTTTCCGCCACAAAAAAAAAAAAAAAAA